>BQNB010072500.1:14156-32415 GCA_026074375.1 Tanacetum coccineum
AATCACTTTGTTCGATTCTATCACAGCCTTAACCCCACTTTTACAAAGTTTAAAACCAGAAACAAGATTCTTCCTAATGTTAGGAACACGAAGAAAATTCATAAGGGTTAACTTCTTTCCAGATGTGAATTGGATATCTACGTTTCCTGAGCCAATAACCTTTGAAGTATGATTGTCACCCATCATAACTTCATGTCCATTTCCAGATTCCTTATAAGTTTTGAACAAGTCTCTGTTGTTGCAAACATGTGTAGTTGCACCAGAATTATACCACCAATCATCCGTTGTTGTCACACTAGCCATATGCAGTTCCTGAATCATTCCAATGCTCATTTCAGAAACCACAGCAGTGATTTCTGTGGTATTAACTTGTTCTACTGCATTATCAGATTCATCCTTCTTGTTTGAATTCTAATTTTCTTCTTGGGATTCTTGCGGTAGCGTTAGATATGACTCTTTTCACCGCATTTGTAACACACAACCTCAGACAATGGTTTCTTGTCTTTCTTGTTATTCTTGGATGAATTCTATGTACCCTTTCTTTTCTTGTCATTTCCTTTGTTGTTCTTTCCTGAATCAACATAATTAACCTTATAACTTGATGCACCATTCAGATTCTTTTCACGAACACGAGTTTCCTCTTTAATTCGTAAATGTTTCTGAATTTGATCCAATGTAAAATCCTTTGAAGTGTGCATTAATTTCTTTCTGTAATTGTGCCAAGAAGATGATAACTTGGTAATGATGGCCCCAACTAATAACTTTTCAAGGATTTCAATGTTAAGATTTTTGAATTTAGAAACCAGAATAAGAAATTCATGAACTTGATCTAAAATAGACATGTTATCTTCCATGGCAAATTCAAAGAATTTAAAAGTGATAAACTTATACGCCCCTTCCTTTTCAGCGGTGTATTTTTCTTCAAGAGAATTCCAGATTTCCCTTGCAGAAGTCATTGGTGTATAGAGATCATACAGACAATCAGTGAGGGTACTCAGAATGTATCCTCTGCATAGTGTTTTATCTTGTTCACGCTTCCTTTCTTCCTATTCAGTCATCACGCCAGTTAGTGGCCCATCTAGAACATAATAAACCTTGAACGCCGTTAACAGAAATTTCATCTTTTTCTTCCAATGAGTAAAGTTCATCCCATCCATTCTGTCTAGTTTGATTCTTTCACTTCCAAACATCCTTAAACCAGCACTTTGATCCATGATAATATTCTTTAAGATTGTTAGAATATGGCAGACTTAAATAATAATATAAACGAATTTGAGGATGTGATAATCACCGTCCTTAAAGAATATTAGCCCCCACTATTTACGCTGGTGGGATTCGTGACTAATTTCTTCCCAGGATTCGACCTCAAAGATAGAACTTTATGCAGCGTACATAAGGTTCACATGAACATCAAATGTATGTATATTTTGTTTGTATTGAATTGAGTGTTTTTTGATAAATTAAAAATGCAGAAAGATGGTCATATTTAAAGGGAAACTCGTGACCATTCGAATAGTCACAATGGTTCACAAAAAGGTGCTATTAGCGACAGTTTAGCGATGATTTAGCAACAGAAAAAATCGCCAATAATCTATATCGTTTCAAATAGTCGCGATGGTTTATCAAAGACACCCTTTTAACCCATTTAACTGCCAGCATTTATAATTGGTGCGTCTTTTCAATAATAATGCCTAATTAGCAACGGTTTTGTGACAGAATAACTGTCACAAAAACTGTCACTAATATCCATTTATAATTAAACATTCATTTCATTCATCCAATTAGTGGGATACATACAATACACATTTGTTAATGAAAACCCACAAGTTCCAACAATCCCCCACTTGGGTTTTATTAACAATATACAACATATTATGCGTAAATTAAGGTAGCTTTCGCCTTGAACCTTAACATAGTGTATATCCTTCAAATAGCCTAACAGAATCAATGGCGGCTTTATAGCATTTGAGCCATGATTCTTAGTGTTAAACTCGGAAAGATAACACACATAACATGTTAATTGATGTTCATAACATGGTAGCACTTTTATGGCCATGTGCTAATCCCAGTTTCATGGATATCTCCAAAAGTAACTCACCTTTGTAGGAGCGGCACCACTCCTTATATCCACATAGGTGAAGCCCTTTAGTTACCGAAGGTACTTCATTAAGAGTATAAATACTCACCCTAAAAGAATTACTCACTATTTAGCAATTAAACTAAGCTAGTGTCTTAGTCATTATCTAGTCAATCATTATCTTTTCAAGAATTAATTAGTTGTCTATCCACATAGTCTTGTACCCTTATAAATTGTAACGATTGATGAATGAAAGAACACAAAAAGTTTCACCATTCAATATGGTAATCAGAGCAAAAACCGATCCTCTCCTAATTTCTCTCTAAAAAGTCGACTCTCTCCCTAAGTTCTCTCTATATCTCTCAAGTACTATCATCTCCGATTGTATCTTTTTTATCTTTTCTTCACCTAAATCTTCAATTATAGCAGCCATTGTTGATTTTATTTGGTTTCATATCAAATAAAATCAATAGTTTATCGATTGGTTAAGAAAAAAAGGTGTATCACATCACTTTATTTCAATATGTTCACATGTACCCTAGCCCAATATGTGGCCCACAAGACTATTGTTACCCAACAGTTTACACTACAAATGCATTACAGATTTTCGCATCCCGGTCAAGATATACTCGATCCCGCTCCGGCTATTTATGCATCCCAGCCTACTACTCTACCAAGTGCGCTTATCACTATGCCGCTGCAAGACCCGACTTGGCACATGGATACAGGTGCCTCTTCTTATTTAAATTTTAATGCAAGTAATTTAAGTACCATTTTTGATAAACGCTTATTTCCATCTGTTCACGTTGGTGATGGCAAGTCTATTCCCGTCACCAACACATGCCATAGCATTATTCCTTCCCATCATCGCCCACTTCATCTTCATAATGTTCTTGTAACCCCCAATATAATTAAAAATCTCATTTCTGTTCGTCAGTTCACTAGGGACAATAATTGTACTATTGAATTTGACGCCTTTGGTTTTTCTATGAAGGATTACTTGACTCGTCATATCCTCCTTCGATGTGACAGCTCGGGCGATCTCTATCCAGTTACCAAGCCGTCAACTTCTCCCACTGCTTTTCTCTCGACAAGTGCTTCCACGTGGCATCAACGCCTCGGACATCCGGGTGATCAAGTGCTACGTTCGCTTGTCTCTAGTCGTTTTATTTCATGTAATAAAGAAAAATCTTCACATATTTGTCACGCTTGCCAACTTGGCAAGCATGTGAAGCTTCCCTTTCATAGTTCGAATTTTATTGTTGAACATTATTTTGATATTATTCATTCTGATTTATGGACATCTTCCATTATTAGTTCTAGTGGTTTTAAATACTATGTCTTATTCCTTGATCATTTCTCTCATTACTTATGGATATACCCTCTTCGTTCAAAGTCTGACATGTTTGATAAATTTTTGCACTTTCATAATTATGTTAAAAACCAATTCAAATACGAAATAAAAAGCTTCCAATGTGATCATGGCGGAGAGTTCGGTAACAACCGACTTCACACCCTCTTTGCCAAACATGGCATTCAACTTAGATTCTCTTGCCCCAAAACATCCCAACAAAATGGCAAGACGAAACGAATTATACGAACAATCAACAATATCATTCATTTTTTACTTTTTCAAGCACACATTCCTCCCACCTTTTGGGCCGAGGCTATCCATATGGCCACCTATCTACTCAACCTTCTACCTTTTACCGCAATTCACAATGAAATACCTTATACTCCCGCCTACGAATATTCGGGTGTCTATGTTACCCTCACCTTCACTCTCCACACAAACTTGCTCCACGAGCCACTCCTTGTATATTTTTGGGCTACCCCGCTTACCATCGTGGTTTTTGATGCCTAGACCTAGAAATAAATAAAATTATCCTCTTTAGACACGTCACTTTTGACAAAACCTAATTTCCATACCGTTCTATGACACCCTCATCCCTGCCTTCTTACACCTTCCTCAACCCCATACCTTCCCACCTCTTAAATACCCTCGCATCAGCCCCTATACCTCCCCCAACTTACGAAATGACTCAGCCCAACAATATGGCCATCCCTAATGCGGCGCTCAACACCCCATATTGCCCAACACCCTAAGGCCCAACTCCTACCGACCCATCACCTTCACCTCAATCCACTTTCCCAACTTCGATAGCCCACAACCACGCCAGCGGTCCATCTACTTTGGCCTATCAAACCAGTCAACTACTACCACTAATTTTTTATTTTCCAAATCCCCAGCCAAACACCGAAACTGTACACGAACCTTCTCGTACCCATCCCACGATCACTCGGTCGTAATCAAGCATTGTCAAACATGTCAATCGCTTGTCTCTACATACTTCTTCTATTTCTCATATCCCTAAAAATCCGGCTCACGCCTCAAAGGACCCAAACTGGCGTAATGCTATGTACGATGGATATAATGCGTTAGTTAAAAATGGAACTTGGTTACTTGTACCAAGGCCCGCAAGTGTTAATATGGTTCGCTCTATTTGGTTGTTTAAGCATAAATTTCTTGCTGACGGGACTTTGAGCCGCTATAAGGCTCGTTTAGTTGCTAATGGTAGTAGTCAGCAACTAGGTGTTGATTTTGATGAGTCGTTTAGTCCGGTCGTTAAACCGGCCACCATTCGCACGGTCCTTAGCCTTGTCGTACCTCGTTAGTGGCCCATACACCAACTTGATGTTAAAAATGCTTTTCTTAACGGTGACTTATCTGAGACTGTGTACATGCATCAGCCTCCTGGTTTTATTAAAAATCGGTATCCTCATCATGTTTGTCTTTTACAGAGATCTTTATATGGACTGAAATAAGCATCCCGTGCTTGGTTTTAGCGGTTTGCAGGTTATGTCACACGAGCTAGATTTTATCATAGTCGTTGTGATTCCTCATTGTTTATCTATAGACACGGTTCTCAGGTTGCTTACTTACTTATTTATGTGGATGACATCATTCTTACAGCTTCATGTCCAGCCCTACTTCAGTAGATTATAGGTTCTCTAAATAACGAGTTTGACATGACTGATCTTGGGGCGCTTAATTACTTTCTTGGTATTTCTGCTAATCATACCCTTACAGGTTTGTTTTTATCACAGAAGAAGTATGCTCTACAACTCTTTGAGCGTGCTCACATGGTTACTTGTAACCCTTCTCGGACACCCGTTGATACATAGTCTAAACTGGGTCCGGAAGGTGCTCCTGTTCTGGATCCTACTTTATATCGTAGCCTTGCAGGGGGCTCCAATATCTTATTTTTACACGTCCAGATTTATCTTACGCAGTTCAGCAGATTTGCCTTTATATGCATGATCTGAGAGAGCCACATTTAGCTGCTCTCAAGCGTATCTTACGATATGTTCAGGGTACTTCGGATCTAGGCCTTCACTTATATGCGTCCTTCACTACCTCTCTAGTTGGTTATACTGATGTTGATTAGGCGGGTTGTCCATCTACACGCAGGTCTACCTCAGGTTGTTATGTCTTTTTAGGTGATAACTTATTATCCTGGTCCGCTAAACGACAACACACTGTTTCATGCTCCAGTGCCGAAGCTGAATACCGGGGTGTTGCTAACGTTGTAGCAGAAACATCATGGCTTCGTAATCTTCTTCGTGAGTTACACTCTCCTTTATCGACTGCAATTCTTTTCTACTGTGATAACGTTAGTGCTGTTTATATGTTTGTCAACCATGTTCAACATCAACGGACGAAACACATTGAGATCGACATTCATTTCGTCCAAGATATGGTTACTGCTGGTCAGGTTAGAGTTCTACATGTGCCCTCTCGTTTTCAATATGCCGATATTTTCACCAAGGGGCTGCCTTCCGCATTGTTTGAAGAATTTTGATCTAGTTTGAGCGTACGGCCTCCTCCCGCTTGAACTGCGGAGGAGTGTTAGCGTGACAGATTATCATTATCATATCAATAATTAGTTTTCAAATTGATTAGTCAATCAATTAGTTGTCACTCATTATCTAGTCAATCATTATTTTGTCAAACATTAATTAGTTGTCTATCCATATAGTCTTGTACCTTTATAAATTGTAACGATTGATAAATGAAAGAACACAAAAAGTTTCACCATTCAATAGACAAGACTTGAATCAATAACCTCTTGGTTGGGGACTTAACTTTCTCGTGGATACCGCTAGGCCAAAGGTCTTTTGTTACTATTTTAGTTTAAGAAGTAGTCCATATATAGTTGTTTTTTAAAGTATAAACTAAAAAGTATTAACCAATCTTTTTGCAAGATATCTTAGGACATAACTTCGTCTTAAGAAGATTTTTCTAAGGCAAAAAATTCCATATCTGAATTTACGTAGGGATGGATATAAGAAATTTATGATTTCTTTTGACACTTCCTACTTATACTGTATAAACTTTTGCTACGTTTGACCATATATATAACTTTTGGAAATTGTATGAGCATTAGATAGTCAGATGCCTTAAGCTCCCTCAAATTGAACAATGTTGTGGAGCTTAGTCGGTAATATCAAAAAATGACGATGATATAACACAGTAATTTGCCAAAAGAGGATATGTAATATATTTCAATAGATACACTAAAATGGAAAGTTTTGTAACTTTCATGGGGTTTTTGTATGAATCAAGTTCTTCTGTTATTTAGTCAACAGGACCATCAAGCCATTTAAAGGGATTGCCCATTAGTTAGAAGTTGGTGACAGGATTCATTACATGCATAATGCATTATTATGTGATTTGCATTATTATGTGATCTTTGATTAAGGATGGCTTTTGGCAGCAATCTACTAATGTTCATTACCAAGTTGTGAATTTTATACTGTTTGTAGCACCTTTAGGACAGGATCATTATTAACAAAATCATGGATCATACGATCATTAGAACATGTGAAGGTTGTTGCTAGCAACTTGCTACTGCAAGTGGATCCATTGTGCTTATAAGAATCAATAATCATTCCTTCTTGCATTCAAATATTAATAACAATGAACATATACCACTTTTACTATATTATAACCCTCATTATATGCCTTTTTATTATACTTTATGGCTTTACTAATTACATAACTCATGTTGGTCGTTCTGTCACTGTATGCCATTGTATGAATCTTACTGCATATTGGACCATCGACTGCAAGAATAAAATCAAGCGCAGCATAACTGATATATTGTGTAGATCTGATTAGTTGTTTGGTGCTTATGCGATGATATGAATCTTACTGCATATTAGGCCAAAAATCAATCATAAAAAGTCCAAAACAAGAATAAAATCAAACTGGGCATAACTACTAGGTTGCGTAGATATTATTACCATTAGTTTAGTCATAAGAAATTAAAGATATCTAATCTTCTCCTAGATGTTTATGCATCTTAATTGAACCGAATTGGGGACCAGAAAAAGAAAAACATCGCGGATATCTTAGGATGCTCTTTTCTGTTCTTAAGCACGCGCACAAAGTGAGGAAATCATACTTGATGTTATGATAGTTCGTCACTTTTTACATCAAGTCCACATAGGAAGCATCTTATGTTGTAATCATCTATTGCATGATTACAAGAAGTGGGGAAAAAAAGCTTTGTTCTCTACATTGATTGATAGCTACTTAATTCTTCAATTGAAGATACTTATGCTAAGCTACCTTTTTGAACCTGCAAATGCTCACAAACTTAAATAACAAGCAAAAGTTGAAGCAACTAGTGATTAATTAGTATTGTGTTGAATAAAAGAGAATTTGGCATACGCAACGGCTCGCGTTGTCGTGATTTTTCTTCCTCTTGGTAAGTTGGCATCGTTGTTGTATCTATTGAGATTTGTAGTTTCTTGTGCTACCTTTTCATAAAAGAAAGATGCACATATTTACTAATCTAGTTACATATACAGTGTCTTTTTCTATTTGAGTTTTACATATCAAATAGATGGATAGACTATCTACTTATACTTAAAACTTGCTAGCAATCCAATAAGTCTAAAGCGATAAATATATAAAAGAACCCAGTGAGTTGAATGGAACATGTATGGTGTGGCTCCGTCCGTGAACACGATGGTATAAATTTTACATCTTCTATACATATCAACTAAGAAATTCGAAATCTAGTTATCTAATTATCTTTCTATCTACCGTATTATATACAGTTGTAATAGGAGCAATAATGATATAATGAATCTAAATCAAGCTTTTGAAATTTGCATAGAATATAAACCAAGTGTCATAAGCACATCATTAGCAAATTAGTGACCACTTTGATTGCATGCATGTTGGTAGTACAATTACTATTGTTACTCTCATCTTATTGGGCTTGATGATTAGTTTATTTAATTCAAGATTATATGAGCCACTTAATAATGCTTAATACCCGAATTAAGTATAACTTTTGCAGTTTGTTACTTCTGTTCCTAAAGTTTTGTACGAGTACTTAAGTTTTCAAGTCTATCCCTTGGTTCAATATATTAGTTTTAAACCAATGATGCCCAATTATAAATTAACATTGTAATAAGCTTTGATAATTATTGATATTAAGTATAGCTTTAAAATAAGTTTTCATGCAGAAACTAAAGTTTATACATCTATGAGTCCAATCTGGAGATTTTGCATTGTTTATACAAAAGCGAAAGGAAAACCACTTTAGGCTCATGCGGAAAGAGCTCATTATGCAACAATTCATTATTATTATTTTCTACAAAGTGTTATTATGGTTGCATGATTCGCATGCTAATCAACGAACATGACCCTAGATGAGCAAACAAATAGCATCTGTGTTTTTCCATTAATACGTGCCATGCAAAAACTCTAAGTCTGAAATTCAAGTCGGCAAAATAATCCTAAAGTTACAGGCCGGGTACAACTTTCCCTTAACCGGAGAGCTTCAATTCGATCTGCTCCGTAGGAATTCTTTGGGAACGGAGGTCGACCTAGCCGAGGCACGGTAAAAGATAGTAAAAATTAAAAACATATTTGATCATAGTCTCGAGTCTTATCGATAAGTTAACTCATTAAACACACCAAATGGATACACTAATCTTCCTCTTGTATTGTTTCAAAAAAATTCAATGGCGATTTCCGGCGATCTAAGCCAATCGTCCTCTTCCACCTTTCCTATCAAATGTTTTCCAACCCTCATTATTTTTTAATTACACCTTCGTTTTCTTTTTTCCTCTTCAAGCCCTAATTCTTCCAACCCTAATTCTTTTCTTTAAATTATTTTTTTAATCCTTGCTTTCAAGCCCTAATTTTTTCTTTAAAAACTCCTTGTTTCGTTCAGGGTTTCGGATCTTTTGTTTTGGAGTATTTTTAATCATGGGGAGTTTTCGTTCTAAGGAGGATGAGGTGAGTAAGATTTCTACGTCCATTTACGTTACTAATTTCTCAGATGAGGTTACCGCTAAGGATTTGTGGAATGCTTGCAAGTAATATGGGAATGTTGTTGACTCGTTTATCCCAAACAGAAGATCGAAAGCAGGAAAAAGGTTTGGCTTTGTGCGTTTTATTAAGATATTCGATGTGGAGAGATTGGTCAAGAATTTATGTACGATTTGGATTGGACGTTATAAAATTCATGCAAATATCGCTAAGTTTCAGAGAATGCCCGCGAATAATGGTAGTAATCATGTCAAAAACCGTAAGGGCGAGAATAGGAATAACTCATGTAATTTCCACAAAGAAAAAGGGGTTAATGGGCCTTCTGACTCCTATGCTCACGCTGTTAAAATTGGAAATCAGTCTGTGGAAGTGGAAGCGAAAAATATTCCAGCATTGGTGTTGGATGAAACATGCGTGAATCAGCAAGATCTTTCACTCTCGTTGATGGGTAAAGTGAAGGAATTTGCATCTCTTTCAAATCTGAGGATGGTTTTGGCTAATGAAGGCTTTGATAACGTAGTACTTAAGTACATGGGTGGGTATTGGGTGATGTTAGAATTTCAATCAGAAGAGACAAAGCAGATGTTTCAGGATAATGTAGGCGTTAGTACCTGGTTTTCTCAGTTGTTGCATGCATCAACAGAATTTATCAATGATGGGAGAGTTACTTGGGTGGAGATTGAAGGAGATCCATTAAAGATGTGGTCGGAAAACACATTTAATCGTATTGCTTCTAAATGGGGTGTATTATTAAATGTTGATGATCAAGAAGATGGTTGTTTTCACAGGAAACGCCTTTGTATCAATATGAAGGTTGTTACTAATATATGAGGCTTTTAAAATTATTTATCATGGAAAGGTCTATTGGATTCGTGCTAAAGAAGTTCTTGGATGGGTGCCTGATTTTGTGGAAGATAATGAAGAGGAAACTGACTCGGATGAAGATATAATGGAAGGAGACTTAAAAGAAAAAGTTGGGGGATTTTCTTTAGGAGGAGATAGTGATGTAGAAAGGGTTTTTGAAACAAAGTATAAGGAAGAGTTAAAACAAGTAAATTTGGAAGAGGTGTCTGTTGGGAAGAAGGATTCAAATTCAGAGGATCCGTTTAATATTTATGATTTACTCAAAAAGAAACAAGGAGATAATAAAGAGAGTCCCTACGCAGAGGATAGTTTGAAGTACACGCCTAGTTTTACTCCTACAGGAGCCACAGAAGGGTTGTCCAAAAAAGATGATGGGTCTAAAAAGGAGGACGGTGAATGTTTACAAAATATTCACGTAGATGAAGTAGTTTTTGGAGTGAAAGAGAATTGTTCGAATAAGAGCTTAAAGGAAGATGTAGCAGAATCAGCTTGCTCTGGTCACTTTAAGAAATCAAAAGTACCACGCATAGGAGGTTCTATATTACAACTGATGGAGTACTTAGTAAAGGTGGGTCACACAATGGGGTATAACATGGAAGGGTGTTTGAAAAACATGGAAGAGATCATTAAATCTCAAGGAGTGAATATAGTGCATCGATGAATTTTATGTCATTGAACATTCAAGGCCTCGCCCAAAAGGCTAAAAAAGATTGGGTCAAGGAGTTATGTGTGAAAAATAAGGTGAATCTATTAACTTTACAAGAAAAAAATAGAGTCTATTGAGCTTTTTAGCGTCAAGATGTGTTGGGGAAATTTCACTTTTGATTATGTGCATAGTGCTACGGTTGGTAACTCGGGTGGTATCCTTTGTGTGTAGGATCCTAGATATTTTAACAAAATTAATGTCACGGTTTCGGATAATTTCATTATGATTAGGGGTGTTTGGGTGCCGAGTGGTAAGAATCTTCTCATTATTTCGGTTTATGCACCGCAAGAATTATCTGAAAAAAAGATGTTATGAGACTATCTATCCTTAGCAATTTCAAATTGGAAAGGTGAGGTGGTTACTATAGGTGACTTTAATAAAGTTCGTATAAAATCTGAGAGGTTTGGTTCGGTGTTTAATGTGCAGGGTGCCGAGGCGTTTAACATGTTTATTTCAAATGCGGGTTTGGAGGAGGTCCCTCTAGGAGGTTTCTCTTTCACGTAGTGTCACAAATCAGCTACAAATATGAGTAAGCTTGATCGTTTTCTTGTTTCAGAAAGTTTAATGAGTTCTTGTCCCAATATTTCAGCGGTTACTTTGGATCGTTACTTATCTGATCATAGACCAATTCTTTTGCGTGAGACCAAGTATGATTATGGGCCTATTCCGTTTCGATTCTTCCATTACTAGTTTGAAATGGAGGGTTTTGATAAGCTCGTCCAAGATACTTAGACTGAAGCTCCTGTGGACGATTCTAATGCAATGATTAATGTGATGAAAAAGTTGAAATACCTCAAAGAGAGGATACGTGTGTGGATTAATGATAAGAAAAAGAGTTCCAATAACAGTAATGTATTGTTAAAAGAGGAGTTAGCTGAGTTGGATGTAATCATTGGCGAAGGTGAAGGTAATGATGATGTTGTTAATAAAAGAACTAATGTTATCAACTCAGTTCAAGAAATGGAAAAACTTTAATCGATGGAAGCGGCTCAAAAAGCTAAGATAAAATGGGCAATTGAAGGAGACGAGAACTCTAAATATTACCATGGCATTCTGAATAAAAAGAGAAATCAGTTAACTATTTGATGCATTTTGGTTGAAGGTACTTGGATTGACTCTCCTAGTATTGTGAAAAACGAGTTTCTTTCTCACTTCAAAAATCGGTTTGATAAACCTCAAGAGAAGCGTATTCAGTGTAATATGAATTTTCCCCATAATATTACGTCGGATCAAAAAGCCGAATTGGAAAGTGAAGTGACGAAAGAGGAGATAAAAAGGGTTGTTTGGGATTGTGGGATTGATAAATCTCCTGGTCCGGATGGGTTCACATTTGGATTTTATCGACGTTTTTAGAATGTTATTGAAAGATGTGGTGGAGGCTGTGAGGTTTTTCTTTATTAATGGATCTTTTCCTAAAGGTGGAAATTCCTCTTTTATTGCATTGATTCCGAAAAACCCTGATGCAAATATGGTCAAAGACTTCAGACCAATTAGCTTAATAGGGAGCTTGTACAAAATCATTGCTAAGATTTTGGCTAATCGTCTTGTGGTCGTTTTGGGAGATATTGTAAACGAGGTTCAATCAGCTTTTATTGCAAATAAGCAAATCCTTGATGGAACTTTCATATTAAACGAACTTGTGCAATGGTGTAAGGCGAAAAAGAAACAATCTCTGATTTTTAAGGCCGACTTTGAGAAGTCCTATGATTCGGTTAGATGAGACTACTTAGACGATGTGCTATAGAAATTCAGTTTTAGAGAAATGTGGTGTGGTTGGATACAAGGCTGTCTTAAGTCTTCAAGAGGTTCAGTTATTATGAATGGGAGTCCTACTAAGGAATTTCAATTTTATAAGGGCCTCAAACAGGGTGATCCGCTTTCTCCTTTCCTGTTTATATTGGTGATGGAAAGTTTACATATTTCGTTTCAAAGAGTGGTAGATGCAGGTATGTTTAAAGGTATCTCTTTAGGGTCTTCGTTGCAACTTTCTCACATGTTTTACGCAGATGATGCGGTCTTTTTGGGGCAATGGAGTGATTCTAATATTGACACTATTGTTCATGTTTTGGACTGTTTTTACCGAGCGTCGAGATTGCGTATAAACATGAGTAAGAGCAAACTCATGGGAGTTTTTATGGACGATGATAAAGTTGAGCAAGCAACATTAAAGATTGGATGTGTTACTCTTAAAATTCCATTTTCCTACTTAGGATCGAAAGTGGGAGGGCTTATGTCTCGCATTCACTCGTGGAACGAGACTGTTGATCGAGTGGTTACTCGTTTATCTAAGTGTAAGATGAAGACGTTATCAATAGGTGGAAGACTAACGCTACTTAAGTCAGTTCTTGGCTCAATGCCGATTTATCATATGTCTATATTTAAAGTTCCTATGAAGGTGTTACATCGAATTGAATCTATTCGTTGTCATTTTTTCAATGGTAATGATCGTTTAGGTAAAAAAAACCGATATGGGTGAAATGGAAATTCGTGTTATCTTTTAAAGAGAAAGGTGGTCTCGGAGTCTCAAGCTTATATGCGTTGAATATAGCTTTATTGTTCAATTAGGTGTGGCGGTTTTTTACGCAAGATTCATCTTTATGGACTAGGGTTATCAAAGCGATTCATGGAGTTGATGGGAAAATAGGAAAGAATATTAAAACTATGTACAGGTCAATTTGGTTAGATATAGTTCAGGAGGTTAAGAAGCTGAAGGTTCGTGGTATTGATTTAGTCAGCTGCATTCACAAAAAGCTGGGAAATAGGGCTAATACTTCTTTTTGGGAGGAAGTTTGGCGTGGGGACGTCAAATTTAAAAAGTTGTACCCTGAATATACGCGCTGGAGGCTTATAAGAATATGAGTGTTGCTTCGAAGCTGTCTCAAATTAGCTTGGATTCATCTTTTCGTCGTGCTCCTAGGGGCGGTGTGGAGCAGTCGCAGCTTGCTGTTATGTTGGCTAATTTAGACGGAGTTTCCCTTGTCAATATGAGAGATAGGTGGCGTTGGTCTTTGGAGGGCTCGGGAGAATTATCCCTTGCTTCGGTTAGGAAGTTGATCGATGATAAAACTTTACCGGAGGTATCAGCGAAGTCTCGTTGGATTAAAGTTGTTCCTATCAAGGTTAACATTCATGCATGGAAAGTAAGGTTAGATTGTTTACCTACTAGATTAAATATTTCTCGTAGAGGTTTGGATATTGACTCTATTCTATGCCCGTTGTGTGAGAATGTGGTGGAATCGACTACACATATCTTTTTTACTTGTCGTATAGCTAGAGAGATTTTTCGTAAGGTCTCTTGTTGGTGGGATGTGAGTTTTACGGAAGTTTCTACTTATGATGAGTGGTTAGATTGGATTTTGAATATTCGGCTTTCCATCAAGTATAAAAAGCTTCTTGAAGGAGTTTGCTATATCATGTGGTGGCATATTTGGGCTTTTCGTAATAAGAGCATCTTTGGTTTGAAGATTCCATCAAATGCGGTTATTTTTGATGACGTCGTCTCTCGTTCGTTTTATTGGTGTCGTTATAGATGTAAAGCTTCTTTTAGTTGGATTGATTGGTGTAAAAACCCTTATCTTGTTACTTTGTAATTTTCTAGCTCCTTGCTAGATGTTATTAATAAAATCCGACGTTCAAAAAAAATTAACTCATTAAACTTTTACAATTCGATCATTAGGTAATGTTTAGAGTTTTTTTTTTAGAAATGATGTTTTCTATTTTGTTTGCAAATATGGTTTAGTTTTTATTTCCTTTGCAAACATTGGTTATATCGGTATTTGTGGACCTATTAAATTGCCCTTTCTATTGCCGACGGAGCAGAGAGAAAAAAAGATGACATTACATTATATATTAGCCGTCGGATCAACCTAAAATTTAATCTAAGCCGTTTAAATTGGTGTTTGACTTTGACTAATTTATTTAGAGAAAAAGGTGGTATATGAGGGATTTAATTTAATTGATTAAGATGATGATAACAAAACAACAAACTATTCCTATTTTCTTGGCTATATTAAACCCTCTTTCTTCATCTTTCGTCCACACTACAATGCTTCATTTGTTGTTATTCAAATATATTGTAGTACACATAATTTACAAAACTATCGGACACAATTCTTATTTGTATATGCCTAATTTTGAATGTTGTCTTTAGTACATCATTTACATCTTTCGCACAATAATAACAACAAAACAGAAACACATGCTTTAGTAATCAGATATAAATCTCAATATAAGTTTAATAAATGAAAGAAGCTACTAACTCATGGAAAAGCAAAATTGATAAACATTGCTTTCAAACTTCAAGTTCAGTAAGATATGGTTTTTATTCGCTTTGTATTACTTTTTTGCATAAAAAAATTATAAAAAATTTGATTTATTTTAGTATGTACTCAAAGTTTTTTTATAAACTTTAGAAAGTAATAGAAATGATAAATTTGGTTATACTAAACTTTGAGTTTTTCAACACTTGTATAACATATTTACATTTTTTAAAAATGAAATGTTTTTTTTTTAAATTTCTTATAAATAAGGTAAAAAAATTTTACTTATGAAACTATTAAGTCTTCTATCTCGAGTCTTAAAGCATATATCAACTATTAAAAGACAAAACCACCAATAATGTGTAAATATTTGATAAAAAAGGAATAAATTACGAAAATCTCATTTCATAAAGTTTAGTGATTATGTTACGACTCTTTTATAAATCTATAACAATAATGAGCGTTTCGTAAGACAATTGTATCTATACAGGGCCATCTGTAAATTATAGAAAGATCTTTTATAGAAAATTACATATCTACTTTTCAAAATCAAGGTAACCTAAACTAATAATTTTGAAATAAATTAATTCCATAATATGTTACAAAATGAGTGTTGTATACAACACATTGTCACATGATATATAATCAAACATCTTTTTCTAAGGAGAGATGCTTTTGTGTAAAACATATGTTTAACATAAACTATATATACAATCTTAAAAAGGAAAAAAAACTAAAGTTCTCAATGTTGAATGTATGCAATTTTATAGAGATATTTAGTTATTTTTTTATCCTAAGTAAAATTTTAATCGCATATCTTTTAGTTAAAATATAAAAATGTATATTGTCAATTTCAAATAATTTATATTGTAATTTTCTTAAGTTGTGTGATATTTTATTCGTGTAACAATTAAATAGAGATCAAAGGAGTAGGCAAGTATACTTTTTCTTCCTTTTAAAACAAGAACTCGAGCAACGCATGAGTATTGCACTTAAGGTCTGCAAATGGAGCCTTTTAAGGAATGTAGCCAAATATACACACATATTTGTCTTTGGAGGAGTGGTTGATGAGGATGTAGTTAGTGAGCCTCAAGTTGATAAGGTTGATATTTTTAATCTTTTATATGCAACTTTAAACATTTGTTTTCAATATTAAACTTCATGTTTACTTTGAACATCGTAATTGACTTACGCTGGCTACTTTTAACTCAAATCATGCACGTTCTACTTTGAACTTCGACTGACATGCTTACTTTGTTAGATTATGATCATTTATTATATTTCTTTTGATATATAATATATGTTGTTTACATATTAAGTTGACGTAAAAAAACTGATTTATTTTTTACGCGTGACCCGCGCAACGTACGGGTATTACACTAGTTTCTTTACAGCTTATGAAGTTTTCGCTTATAATCTTAAACTTATGCAAAAAGTTTATACGGAGTATATATTTCTTTTTCTTTTAAAATTTTTGTTTTAAACCCTTATTATAACATATAGGAGTATTTTTTATAAGGGTTTTTTTAACATGTGCCTCAAGGGCACATGATAAGATGGGGACAGAGGTTAAGTGTCACAATTTCATTGGCCAGCAGTCATTATTATTAATCATTATCAGGCCCACAATCACTTGTTGACCAATCAGACTGTGACACACAAGCTTCGTTTGGACGTTTGGTAAATGAACTTATATGAGATTATAAAAAAAATCTATTTTCATAATCACCATCTGCATCTCCATTTACAGCTCCAACAGTTACTTTTGCCAAACATATCATATTATTATAAGCTACATGAAGTAGCATTTGATTTCAAGAGATTATGAAAGATTATTTTTTTTATAATCTCATATAAGTTCATTTACCAAACGAATCTTATATTTTAAATAACTTATTTTTTCAAAAAAATAATCACAATTTCCACATAATCTCTGATGGCAAACATACCCACAGCCTTCTGTCCCCACCTTATCATGTGCTCCTGTGACACATGTTAGAAAAACTCTTTTTAGAAACATGTCACTATTTTTGTAGAACTATTAACTTATTGGATCTTTTCTTTCATTATAATATTTATATTAATATCAATATTAATTAGAACATATACTATTATAATGGAAAATGATCATCTAATGTTCAAAATCAACATGATAGGTCATGTTGAGGTTGTTGTGAGTGGGAAAAAAATGAAGCGTCATTGTGAGAAGTTTATATTATTTTAAATCAAAGCTTTACTCACAACATTCTTAACATGACCTATCATGTTCATTTTCAACATTAGATAATCTTTTTCCTATTATAATACATTCATTAACCTAAAATTACTATTTATAAGGATTGCTTAAATTATACTCCCTCCGTCCCATATTAATTGTCTAGTTTGACTTTTTGAGGTCTTTTTTCATCAACTTTAACCGTAAATATTTGTGTTTTTGTTATATAATACTTAATTAAAATTATATCAATGAAAAATACATTCAAAACTCTATCAATTCATATATTTTTATCAAGTATCATATAACATAAAAAGAAATAATTAAGGTCAAAGATGGAAAAAAAAACCTGAAAAAGTCAAACTTGACACTTAATGTGGGACGGAGGTAGTAATATTAGTTACGAGTATATATTAGATAAAGAGATAAAACCATTAACATGTTTCCGGTGTTATGAGGACGCTTATTGAAGAGTAGAGACGATAAACACTTCAAACATTAACACACATTTGTCGATTGTTGAACATATATAGAGTACAATTAGATATGTGTACTTGTGTCCTTGCAACGCCATGAACCACATACTCGAACGAGTGACATATTGATCTTACCATATCCTCAACCTAATCACATATTATTTTACGTTGATTATACCTTTATATATAGATAATTTGATAGATATAACACGATCAAAATTGTATCAGCTTTCCTTAAAGGGTTTTATACATAAAAGGATATTGGATTATATTTAAATTCCTAATGATAATCAACATGTATTTTTTTT
>BQNB010072501.1:3787-32415 GCA_026074375.1 Tanacetum coccineum
ACTGTTAGTTCATTTGTTAAAACTGTTAGACTAATTCAGCTTATTTAAGGGCTTACTCTTGATTGAAATCTGCTTATAAGTGTCTTAATTTGTTATTTGATCATCTGTTTTTAATCAGCTTGAAATAAAATGATTTTTGAAAACATTAAGAGGTGTTTGGAACAAGCAGTACTAACCCATAGTTAGTATTGCTAGTTCATTTTTTTTTGGGTTTTTAAAGCTAGCAGTACTAACTCCAAGTTAGTACTGGTAGTTAAAATTGTTAGTACTGTTTGTTCATTCTTGCTGATTAAGCTCATTATTTCTGTTTGTTTAAGATTTGCTTAGCTTTTTAGAGTAGATTAAGCCCATTTTCGTTTACTGTCTTTAGTAGAACTTACTTTAGCTCATTTTCCTTTTCAAAGTAATTTTAAGAGTTTATCAGTTTCTAGATTTTTAGCTTATTCTCCATTCTAGTTTATTGTAGTTGCTTATTCTTATGCCTGAGTGCTTATTAGGGATAGTTAAATATCTGTTTTAGCTTATTTGCTTATTTCTTGTTTCATTGTGTTTTAGTAGAGCTAGCAGTACTAACTTATAGCTAGAAGTACTAACTTATAGCTAGCAGTACTAACTCCAAGTTAGTACTGTTAGCTAATACTGCTAGTACTGTTGTTAGTGCTGTTGAGTTTCTCCTGTTTAGTTTAGCTTAGTTGTTTGCTGAATTTGCTTATTTTGAGTTAGTCTAGCTTATTTGGTCTTGTCTTAAGCTTATTTGAGCTTATTTGTGTCTTAGTTTAAAAGTTTTAACTGTTTTTGCCATTTCTAGCTTTTATGCTTGTTCTAGCTTATTTTCCTTGCTTATCTTTGTATGCATTTGCTTATTAGGTTTAGTGCCCATTCATATCCAAATCCTTGTCATATTCAAAAATCAATTATCAATTCGTCATTCGATTTTCCATTCTAGCCTCGTTGGGACATAACGACCCGGAAACACTCTATACTACCTCCGGTTTCATTGATTTTGTGGATCCTGATCCTTGTTATATATTTATATATGTTTATATTTATTTATATATAAAAAGGAGTGTGAACCCGTTAGTCAATTTTTGGCGCCGCTGCCGGGGAGGCTGTGAAAAAAAATATCGTTACGTTTGACAATTTGTGTTGGAATCTGTGAATATTTTCTTCTATAAAAATATAAAAGTACAAAAATATTTTTCATTTTCTTTTATTAGTATAATTATCATATAAAAACAAAAGAAAAAACCCAAAATATAAAAACATTGTCTTAATCAAGAAATAAAATTCACAAATTGGTAAAAATACCAAAATATAATATTCTCAATTGAGGTATTACATAATAACTACCGGTGAACCTTATTGGTTCCCAAATCAACAAAAGATTTCAAAAACTTGCCATTTGTGTCTCTTACGACATACGGCTCACCTTGAAAAGTTAAACAAAGCTATAAAGTGGGTATAAGGAGGGTTGTTCCTAGGAACTACGACCCGAAAGGAGAAATAAGCTTCGCGCTATTCCTACTCCTCCGCTCACCTGTGCGTTTATCTTTTTGAGAGCTACCGTGAAGTAAGTAGATTATTTGGTTAAAGTTGTCTTATCTCATTGTCCGTTAAAATCAATTGTGAATAAATCATTGAAAAACCCAAAAAAAATAGTGTAAATTTTCTGTTTATATTTCTATTTAGTGCATGCGCACTCGTTCTCAAGCTCGTCGTCTTCGACAACATCATCGACAACAACAACAAGTTCCTCCGAATCTTGTTGAACCTCCCAAAGATACGATGGCTGATAATCGAACTATGGCAGAATTGCTCCAGGCTCCCACCGAGGGATACGAGGACGCAATTGTTTTGTTCCCCCCCTGAAATCGCAGCAACACCCGCCAAAAAAATTTGAATCAAGCATGGGTTGCTAACATCTGTCCCAGAACAAGTATTTCTTCGGACATACAAAGAGGACCCACATGCCCACATCCTTACTTCAATAAAATCACCTTACTTTGAGATATCCTAATGTCCCGTACAACATCAACTTTAAGTTGATGCTTTATCCTTTCACTCTCGAGGGGCAGCCCGATATGCTTGAGAAAGAACCCCCCTCGATCAATTCAGACATGGTATGTGACCACGTTGCTAAATTCATCAATCAGTTTTTCCACCTTCTAAAAGACAAATCTTCGGAACGAAATTACCATTTCAAACCAATGATTTATGATAATTAGTGAGGCTTGGGATCGATTCAAAGATCTTCTCCGAGCATGTCCACATCATGGATTCTCGGAGCTTCACCAACTTGATACATTTTACAATGCCTTAAATGTTAATGATCAAGACTCTTTGAACTCCGCCGCAGGTGGTAACTTTTTGGACAAAAGGCCCGCTGATTGCTCAAGCATCATCGAGAGCAAGTCCAAAGTTCGTCACTCCCGAAGCAAAGCCATTGTTGCTAAAGTGAGTACGAGCGCTTCCACCTCCGGAGTATCTCCCGATGTTGCTGAATTGAAAGATATGGTTAGAGCTCTACTTCTCGACAAGCAGACATCTCCAGTTCCAGCTCCCGCTCCCGTAAAAGCGGTTGAGCAAAGTTGTGTTACCTGCGGTGGTGCCCACTCATATCGTAATTGTCCGGCTACCGATAGCAACAATTACCGAGATAACATCCAAGAATACGTCTCGCAAGCAGCCGCAACCAATTTCAACCAAGGAAATTCCGGTTACCGTCCGCCACCGATGGCAAACCAAATCAGACCACCCGGTTTTCCTCCCATGCAACACAACAGCCAAGCCAACAATCAGAATCGTTGGAACCAGAACCAAAACCAAAACCGTGGGAATGGCTATAACCAGGGTCAAATCCAACGACCCCAGGTTTAACAACAAGCCCCAATGTATCAACCCCCGGTTAATCAACACCCAGCTTACCAAGCTCCAGCTCATCAAGCTTCGGGTGTGTCAAAAACTGATTTTGAGAGCTATGTCAAGGCTAATGATGCGGTTATGCAAAACATGCAAAACCAAATGTCCAACATAACCGACTTGCTCACCAAAAATTGTAAATTTTCAACCAACGCTTCTACTTCAAGTTCGGATTCTCTTCCTAGCAACACCATAGCGAACCAAAAGGGTGAATTGAAACAAGTCACCACCAGAAGCGTTGTTTCATATGATGGACCCCTCAAATTTCCACCTCCGTTGGTGAAGTTGAAACCGAGGTGAACAAAGGACACGGTGCTCTAACAGAAGTACCAAAGACTCCAACCTCCGATATCCAAGTTAATGAAACCAGTTTCATGCCCTAGATCCAAAACGTCCTTTACCATATCCATCTAGGGTAAACAAGGAGAAAATCCGCGAAAAGGATGACCTTTTAGCTTTGAAATTTATGGAAATTTTTCGGAATCTCCACTTCGAGCTGAGCTTCGCGGATGCTCTCCTGCACATGCCTAAGTTTGCACCGATGTTCAGAAAGCTTTTGAACAACAAAGACAAGATCTTGGAATTAACCAAAACACCGGTTAATGAAAATTGCTCGGCAGTCATCCTAAAGACATTTCCCGAAAAATTAGGAGACCCGGGTAGATTTCTGATACCGTGTGATTTTCCAGAGTTGGATGAATGCTTGGCCCTGGCCGATCTCGGTGCAAGCATCAATCTAATGCCACTCTCCGTTTTTGAAAAGCTTAATCTCCAAAGACTGACCAAAACTAGGATGATACTCGAGTTAGCCGACCGATCGACCTCCACTCCCACCGGCATAGCCGAAGATGTTTTTGTGAAGGTTGGAACCTTCTATTTTCCAGCTGATTTTGTGGTAGTTGACTATGATGCCGACCCTAGAGTCCCGTTGATTTTAGGAAGACCATTTTTAAGAACGGCAAGAGCCTTGGAGTGATGTACACGGTGAAAAGATAACCTTAAGACATGATGACCAAACCGTGACTTTCAAAGTAGGTGATACGAAAAATTTCTCCTACAATGCCATAGAATCAGTTAACAAGGTCGACTTTATTGATATAGCTTGTGAGGAATATTCCCAAGAGATTTTAGGATTCTCGGAAGTATTAACAAATGGAAATTCCACTCCTTACTTTGAACCGATTGTTGATACCACTTCTCCCACCCTCACTCCATTCGAGGGTAGTGATTTCATTCTTGAAGAAATCGAGGCTGAACTTTCTGATACTTCGTATAAGTCAGGAATTGATGATGCCGAATGTGATCCCGAGAAGGACATTCTTCTTCTTGAAGCTATCCTAAATAGTGAGCCCTTATCACCACTTCCCAACCATGCAAATTATTTTCCTGAGGTTAGAAAAGAACTTAAGATTTGTGAAGCCAAAACCGATGAAACATCAATTGATGAACCTCACCAGGTCGAGCTCAAGGACTTACCTCCCCACCTCGAATATGCATTTTTGGAGGGTGACAACAAGTTACCAGTCATCATTGCTAAAGATTTGAGTGTCTGGGAGAAAGCCGCTCTCATAAAGGTGTTGCAGTCCCACAAGCGAGCCATCGCTTGGAAACTCTCCGATATCAAGGGTATTAACCCGGAATTTTGTACTCACAAAATTCTAATGGAAGAGGACTACACACCAGCGGTCCAACATCAGAGACGGGTAAACCCAAAAATCCACGATGTCATCAAAAAAGAAGTTGAAAAACTTCTTGACGCTGGATTAATTTACCCTATCCCCCCCCCCGCCCCCCACCCCCCCCCCCCCATCTCGGATAGTCCCCTGGGTAAGCCCGGTACACTGTGTACCAAAGAAAGGTGTTTTACCGTATGTTGAGAATGAGCAAAATGAATTGATCCCAACTCGACTGGTTACGGGATGGCGGGTATGCATTGACTACCGAAAGTTGAATGAAGCCACCCGAAAAGACCACTTTCCACTACCATTCATGGACCAAATGCTCGAGAGGCTTGCGGGAAACAAATACTATTGTTTTCTCGATGGTTTCTCGGGTTATTTTTCAAATACCCATTCGACCCAAAATGATCAGGAAAAACAACTTTACTTGCCCATCACGGAACCTGTTGCTAACGCCGCATGCACTTTGGCTCTGCAATGCACAAGGCACATTCCAGAGATGTATGAGGCACTTTAACGACATGATCGAAAAAAGATGGAAGTTGTTATGGATACTTTTCGGTTTTTGTGGAAGTTCTTTCTCTACATGCCTAACCCATTTGGAAAAGATGCTTAAGCGGTGTGAAGACACCAATTTAGCTCTAAACTGGGAGAAAAGCCATTTCATGGTTAAGGAAGGCATTGTTCTTGGACATAAAATCTCCAAGTCGGGAATTGAGGTCGATCGAGCTAAGATTGACGTTATCGCCAAGCTCCCTCACCCGACTACTGTAAAAGGTGTCCGTAGTTTTCTTGGGCATGCCGGGTTTTATAGAAGATTCATCCAGAATTTCTCAAAAATAGCCCGTCCCATGACCCATTTGCTTGAAAAAGAGACTCCATTTTATTTCTCCAAAGAGTGTATTGAAGCATTTAACACTCTCAAAAAGAATCTAACCGAGGCTCCAATCCTGATTGCCCCAGACTAGAATAAACCATTTGAACTTATGTGCGATGCAAGCGATTTCGCCTTAGGTGCAGTCTTGGGGCAACGTCATGAGAAACATTTCAGGCCTATACATTATGCAAGTAAAACAATGAATGAGGCGGAATCACGTAACACCACGACAGAGAAATAAATGTTAGCCGAGTGTACGCATTCAAAAAATACTGATCTTACCTTGTCCATGAACTAATGCCCTGTGTAAACGGATCATTCCGCCCCTTAAGTATCTATTTGCAAAGAAAGATTTCTAAGGCGAGAATTGCTCCGATGGGTTTCTGCTCCTTTTATAGTTCGACTTTGATGTAGTTGACACGAAAGGACTGAGAACCTAGCGGCTGATCATCTACACGATTAGAGAATCCACACAAGAATGAGCTCGAATCTAAAGAAGATAAATGAAAATTTTCCTCTTGAAACTCTTTAGTACCGATGCTGTTCTTGAACTAGTTACCCCATGGTGTTGCTGACATCGCAAACTACGATGCGGGAAATTTCGTGATCAAAGGGATGTCAACCAGCATAAAGAAAATTCATTCAAAGACTGAACCATTACATTTGGAGACGACCCCTTTCTATTCAAGATCGTGCAGACCAATTGAATTAGCGTTGTGGTTTCGAGGCAAGAAGCTTTTGACATTCTTAAAGCTTGCCACAGTGGACCACCGTGAATAACGTACGGTGCCATTACACCGCTAAAAAGATCATCGATTCAGGTTTCTAATTGGCCCACTATCTACAGGAATGCCCACGACCTTTGTCACCCAATGTGACATATTGTCAACGTCAAGGCAAAATTTCGCAACGGGATGAGATGCCACAAAACTCTATCCAAGTTTGCGAAATCTTTGACATGTGGGGCATTGATTTTATGGGGCCGTTCCCGTCTTCAAGAGGGAACAAATATATACTCGTGGCCGTTGATTATTTATCAAAATGGGTTAAAGCAAAAGCACTCCCCACCAATGACGCCCGAGTTATTGCAAATTCTTAAATCCTCTCTTCGCCAGATATTCGAGCCCCTCGTTCAATCATAAGTGATCCGGAACCCATTTTTGCAATGACCAATTTGCAAAGGTCATGCTTAAATACGGAGTCACTCATCGTCTCTCCACCGCGTATCATCCACAATATTCAATCAGTATTTTAATTAATCTAATTAAGTTAATTCTAATTACTTGTTAAACCTATGCTAAAACTAGTTCTAATGATAATGCGGGGTTTTCAGCCTAAGAGACTGGCACATGTTTTATGGTGACAATAATCAATTCTAAACACAATAAACATGCAAGAAAACAATCAGAAGATAAAAGAGCGGTACAAGCCAAATGATAGAAAATTGTATTAGCCATATTAAATCCAATTAAATGCTGGTTTGTTTGTTTAGTGCAATGATTTCTTATCTCGAAGCGTCATATCATTCTTAAGACTTAGGCGGGATATCATCCTAAGACCTAGACATGTTGAATCCTGTCACAACTAACGTATCCGCATAAAGCATCCTTTTAGTTTAATTATAATATATCTAGGGATTAAAGCAATGGCGATTTTGTTAAACCCTAGCCCATCAGGACTTTATCCACTTACTGTTTGACGATATTTTATATACTGGTAGTTTACTGTTCAAGTCATTATAAATTAATTAAGAACATACTTGTTGAAACATTACGGGTCACCTGCCGCTCCAACTAAGCTCATAATTTAAAGACAAAGATAGAACATTATTTATGATCCTATTGGTCCAGTAATATAAAACATGATATGGAGAGCTATCCCGATATCTAGTTCACTTGTTAGGCGTAACTAGACCCAGTTGAATGATAGGTCGCATATTCAAACACGTAGACAAGTATCATGTGATAAACATAATTAAACTTTCAATGATAAATTAAGAAATCGATTTTAAAACAAACCAAACATTAAATCTTCATTAAGATGGCTAATACCCTAGGGTATTAGCCCATAACCATTGTAATTATACAAACGTGATCAAATAACTAAGGTAAACTAAACGTTTTACCGAACGATACCAAAAATTAAATGATTACAAGAGTATAGGAATTACACGTTGTTTTCTATGGAATCTTGATCGATGCTTAACCTTTTGTTGCTCTTATTTTCTTTAGAATATCGTCTTTTATGTGTATGGTATAGAGAATATGATTTTGCACACCGAAAACTCATTTTTGTGTCTTCTATTTATAGTGTCTGAAAAAGACTGGATATGCCGTATTGAGCTAGGTCAATACGGCGTATAGGGGTGTTTTCCTTGGAGTGCGCGCTAAGTTTATAATCAATAAGATATATCTTCCTAATTTATAATTATTCACCAAATCTTTGAATAGTTATCCAGCTGGATACGACGTATGAAGGAACATGGATACGCCGTATTGGAAAGTGAGAATGCGCGTTTTCTTTAGAAGTCCAAGCGCAAATACGTTGTATCTTCTTTTGTGGATACAACATATTTAGCAGAATTAAGCAATCTTCAAATATTATAGTTTAAGCTCCAAAAAGTGTGCCTTTTAGCATGTCTTCACAAATCACTCAGTAATTACTGAAATTTACTACTTTAAGCAATTAAGTAACGATTATTGCAATAATTATATAAAAGTGGATAACTTATTCAAGATAAATGATTGTATAAATGTAACGTTATTTGATGTCATCAACAAGTTACAAAAAGGGGTTTCAAGACTACTTGAGTCTAATCTCACGCCTCCTACGAAGTCATAATATTAGACTAGGGGGCTATAATGAGGTATTCTCCTCGATAAAGTCAAATTTAGGCTATTACAAACAAGTATAGCAACTTTTATATACGGTCTGACAAAACAAAAGTAGCATAAATTGTTAGTAAGTCTTTTTTAAAAGCAGTGATTAGTCTAAATCCATGTACTCTTCGCATGCATAACATTAGACTGGGGGGCTTAATGATGTACCCTCTGATCCGCTTATGAGCGTTACCGTCACTCTAGTATGTAGTTTACCATTTGTATAAAGGTTGATGACGTACTCTCCTAAAGGATGAAGCTTACGCCTTTGTCCTACACTATGTTGGCGTAAAGTCATTCACAATGGCTACCACAAGGGAACCGCCAACCTTCACCCAAAACACTCACAGAGTCTAACCTTTATTGAGTTCAGAGGACCCTTCTCCTAATTTCGGAGGCCCTTTCTCCTCGGAGCCTAAACCTTCTACAAGGTTCGAAGCCTAAAGGTCACAACCTCTCTACCTAGAAACGTGGGCATGATAGAGCTGGTCAAACAAGATATGGTCAAGGAAGAGCTGGTCAATAGCCATGATCTCTTAAAACCTGGTCAATAGGCATTATCTCTATAACTGCCACCCATGATCTCTGCCATGACCTCTGCAACTGCCTCCCACACTCAGTCAGATTACCTATAAATAGGGAAGCCATCGCAAAGGTATGTAAGCTAACAAAAACCACGAGATATCTTCTTCTCTATCTCAATACTTCAATAACATAATCACCATGACTGATTCTCATACGAGAGGCGGCTCCTAGGGGCTTCCCCTGAGCTTCGTCTAATGTAGTGTCTTCTATTTCTTATATGCAGGTTATCTTATACTCGGCATCACCACCATCACCACCATATTATTCTTCGATTACCATCGAATCCTGGTCGTGACCATATTTGAACGATCATATACTATATAAGATATTTATGTTTTAATCATCTTGATCTACTCTTACTTGGGTAATCATTTTTGTATTTGTATAGTTGTTATCTCATTAATACCAATTTATATTATTGTAATTTTTTGTGCATTCATCAGTAAATCCTACCGATTAGCTCTTAATAGATTGTTATTGATTATGGTTTAGTTAATTAGTTATAATCTTTGATACCAATCCACATGGTATCAGAGCTAGATCCTAGATATTTCTGGAGGATTACCTTTATATTTGTGACCTAAATATGTTCAGACTGTTACATATCTTATTAACATGTTACCTTTTTCGGGGTGTTGTCTAAAAAATCTCCTTACTTTTTTGTGTATGAGCACGACCCTTCCATGTCTTGTTTAAAAGTCTTTATTATGCTACTATCCTTAATAATCAGGATAAGTTTAGTAGTAGATATGAAAATTTTGTTATTATAGTGTATTCAAATCTGACAAAAGAATTATAAACTTTTTAATCTTGAATACAAAAACATTTTTTCTCCACGTATGTAATGAAATTATTTACCCATTAATTGATTTTTTTTAAACAAATGTCACTAATGAATTAAATATAATATTTATTCTAAAAATGATAACCAAACCTTCTTAAGACCCAATGATGACAGAAAGTGTGTTCCTATTATGATAACACGTAGTTGAGTTCGCATAATGAGAGTGATGATGACTATGGTGCAACTTCTTTGGAATAGAATACACACCCTGAGGGCATTGATCCTTCTTTATTTCACGAAAATCATTTTGTTGGGAATTTTGTGTCTAAAATTAAATTAAATTATGATACATACAAAAGTAATTTTTATAATTTTTCAGTACAAACTATGACAAGATCTAGAACTTCTAAACTTCCTCAAAGGTTAGATTATTTTATTAAGGAAGCAAAAGTTAAGTATGGTGTAGAAAGATTTTTTAATTATTGATCCATGAGTTGCAAACACCGAAGTTTCACTAACCCCTTAGGAAATTAACCTAATCGTTGTAGTATAGTAAAGATAAGTTCGGAGGACTGATCGCTCTCTAAGAGAATAGTAAGGTATACTCGAGATGTAAATGCAAGTGACCTAAAGGTAAGAGAAAAAAGGAGATAATTTTTTGGCTTTACGGTTTAATTAGAAGCAAGTAAACTTAATAGTTTTAATAGTTTTGGTTTAAACTAATACTAAAATAAACAAAAATTAAATAAACAAGAAGATGATATGGTAAACAAGCGTATTTACCTAGGATGCACCACTCCTTACCAGCAATCTAGCTATACATATTGAATTATCACGCCTTAATTGGTGTAATTGTATGTATTCCTTCTTCCCTATCATGTATTTGTCAGTTACACGTGTATGTAAAGGGCCCCATAACTTTCGTATCTTGCACACAATAACTAAAGCACGCAATATATCTCCAACCTAATTAAACATCTAGTTTTAAATGCTCAATTAGTTACTTATATTTCACGTTCAAGCTAGGTAGTTCCTAACCAATTTTTAATCAAGTAAACACATTCACCAATCAAGAAACCATAGGAATAGTTATTACACTAGCAAATTTTATGCAATCATAGATACAAACTAGGTAAATTAGCCAAGCATAATTAGTGAAGAGTAATCATAATCAACAATAAGAATTAAAGACATTATTACGATAGAATTGATAGAAAAACTATTAAAAATGTTTATAGATTGAATAAGTCCGTCTAAGTTGCCAGAAAAATATACCGAAGCCCTAGAAGCGGTTTTAGGGTTTATGTCCTACAGTGACAGTGGAGCCTTTTGAATAACCCAATGAGTGACAGAATTAGATCATGTTCCCAAGAGTTGTAGATCTTCTCATTTCGGTCGTGTGGCCATTGAATTCACCTAAATATGAGTTCGTATGAAAAAGTAATGGCCAAAACAAATTCACATACTTCACGCAGAATGTGATGGCCATCACCACGTGTGACGACTTCAATCTTTAGGCATGATGATGCCACTCTTGACTTATGATGGCATCACAATACACATATCCACATATTGATCAATCGCGTAAATTGCAAAACTTCACTTTTTAGGCCCTTCTAGTGATGGCTTCAGACATGCCAGTCACAACTTTGAAACTTTTGTCTTTTCGTCCAATA
Organism: Tanacetum coccineum; assembly: GCA_026074375.1. Taxonomy (NCBI): domain Eukaryota; kingdom Viridiplantae; phylum Streptophyta; class Magnoliopsida; order Asterales; family Asteraceae; genus Tanacetum; species Tanacetum coccineum. The sequence goes on from BQNB010072501.1 coordinate 15,187, forward strand.
TTTGTCCAAATGATCCTTAAACTTGTACGTTTCTAGAAAATGCATTGTCGAAGGCCTAAAAATCAAATATGAAGATTTTATGGAATAAATGATATAGAGTGCATGAAATAACGAATTAAATAACCCTTAAAATCATTACTATTTTACACCTTATCGAATATCCCTACACTTAGAATTTGTTTGTCCTCAAATAAATAAGCTTTTAACTTAGATAAAAGTACATTTTAGGGGGCATTTATTATTGGTTTAAAAATAATTAGGACAAAACTCGTTTAACAATACACTTTTGATAGTTTCAAAAATAGAAATATAAGACTTGCACCTCACATAACAAGTGTTTGGATACTTTTGTCTCTTAGGTGTATAAATGATACAAAAATATGGAAATAGAAATCACTCAACTTACCATATGATAATGCATAAATTAACCATAGGCTTGATAAAGTATCAAACCTCTACCATTTTAGCATAAGCAACTCGAAAATACTATCAAAGCGGTCTTTTAAAGGGTTATAACGTCAGGCTTATGGTAAGGAATAAAGGATACGGAATATGAGAACTTTTACTGGATGAAAGTTAATTTTTCAAAACAATTACTTTTGAATGCTGGCAACTTAAAACTCAAAATAAATACGAACTACACAATGACTCTTTTTGGATTTTTCTTGATTCTTTCTTGACTTAACAAATAACAAGATGGCATTCTGTATGATCTTTTCTCTCTTTTTTCTTTTCATTTTTCTCTTTTTTTACATACACTTTTACCCAATTGATGCGATGGTTGCAACACCGAAGTTTTATAATTCCTTAGGCAATATACCTAACCGTTGTAGTGTAGTATATGTAAGTCCGGGTGATTGATCATTATCTATGAGAATAGTAAGGTAGGCTCGAGATGTTAGTACAAGTAACCTAAGAGCATGGAGATTCTTTTTGGTCTTTTGTTGATTTAATTAAAAGCAAGTAAAATAATTGGTTTTGAGGGTTTTGGTTTTGAACTAACACTAAAACAAACAAAAAATTAAATAAACAAGGAAACAATAAGATAGAGAAACGTATATACTTAGGGTACACTACTCCTTTGTAACCATCCAATTCTACATATCATTTGTCAATTTCTTTAATGGTTGAATGCTTATGATTCCTATGTAACGATTCTATTATATAACATGTGATGGCCAGGTTCCGTAGCTAATTGTTAGAGGGACGAACATTAGACAAGTGTGTTATAGCAGTTACTATATTATTAACTAGAGGGACATGGGAACTAATAATAGAAGTTATCCAAGTATCTTGTTTATGTTCTCGGTGATTATCAAGATGGACGAATGTTAATCTGGTATCGCAAACAATCTATTATAAACCAATTAGGTAGAAAGACAAAGATTAATTAGGCTTCGTACTTAATCGAGTAATCACAAACATACAATCAAACAAGGAAATCGATAAGATGATCAGAATTATTAACTAAGCAAGTTTCAAACAACCTTAAATAAATACTATGTGATTTAAGCTAGCATAATCAGTGAAGAGAAATAAACAATGAGAACTGCAGACATAATTAAGATAGAACCAATAAATAAACCATTACAAGAATTTTATTGATTGAATTAGACCTTTTAAGTTTTTGGAAAAATGCCTACCTAAACCCTAAAATCGTATTTAGGGTTTAGGGCTTGGAAAACACAAAGTTATGAGGCTCTACTTATAAGTGTATGTTGAATTGGTGGTTTGTGATGGCATCAGAGCTAAAGCGTGATGCCGCCAGTTTGACCTTTTTTGAAGTTGTAGATCTTCTCGTTTCGATCACGTAGACTTTTGAATCACCTAAATTCGAGGTTGTATAAAGAAATTATAGCCAAATCAAGATCAGGTACTTCACGCACAGGATGTGATGGACATCATCTCTTGTGACGACTTCAAGTTTAAGTGGTGACGACATCGCGATGAGGTTGTGACGACGTCATGATACCTGTCTCCACACATTAACCCTAATTCTTTAAAATCTTAGTATCGGGGTAATTTTGGTGACGACATCACGGATGCTGGTCATAAAGCTAAAAGTTGTCTTTTTCTTCTGTTCTTCGTCTAAATAAGCCTAAGTTTTGTACATTTCTAGCAAATCCATTCCAAAAGACCTAAAATCCAAAAAGAAAGGACTTAGGGCAATAAATAATTCAAAGTGCATTAAATTAAGGGCTAAATGACCCCTAAAAACTATACGATTTTGCACCTAATCAAATATCTATACACTTGGGATTTGTTTTTCCACAAGAAAATGGATTTTAACTTAGATAATAATACTTAGAGGCATTTATCATTAGTATAAAATATTTTGTGGCAAAACTAGTTTGACAATATACTTTGGCAACTTTAAGCACGAAAATACAAGACTAGCACCTCACATAATGAGTTTTTGGATACTCACATTTCTTGAGTGTATACAAGTGATATAACAATATGGAAACGGGAAATTCTCTCGCTTACATGTCATAGTGTATAGATTAACCATAGGCTTGTAGAAGAACAAACCTCCATCGCTTTGGTGTATATTCTTAGTAATGTAAGGCTTCAGGTAAGGAAATAAGTGTTAAGGGATAATAAATTTCTACTTGTGGCAAGCTAATTATCTATATAATTACATTTTGTGTGTTGCTAAGTCAAAAACTAAACAAATGTACAAACTAAACAATGATTATTTTCTCTTGTTTTTCTTGACTCTTTCTTGACTTAAACAATAACATGATAATAGTCTTTATGTTCTTTTCATTTTTTACATACTTTTTTGCCCTACCATCATTTGATCTGCTAAAAAATACAAAACATAACTTGAATACATAATACCATGAACTTGAACATAAACGTAAGTTAGATGACCCGATTTAGGATGAACAATACACATGGAGTTCTAAATAAATTACATGACCTTGGGGGTAATAATTTATCTTCCCCATTTCTCCATAATTAACATACTACCAAGAGTCTCAATCTTTCCAAAACTGTGTACAACTTTTACATAAGCATATGTAGTTAATTTTACCAATGAGGGTTACAGCGCCCGCGCGTTGCGGTGGAGCATCTAATTTTGCACATATTTGTTACGAATATTTACGCTACGGTGAAGCCTAAAAACAATATTATCTAAATTTCTTATGAACATACATAAAGTCCATTAAAATAAATTATACAACTACGACTTGCATCTAGTAAGAAAGCTATCGTTGTACAAAAATACACTAATAATGCATCTGAAAGTGGTGGCTCCTGTGTGGATGTATAACTCAGGATATTTTATGGTAATGCTCTCTCGACTGCGAAATCGCTGCATATTCTGTGCCAGAAAGTCTGCAAAATGTGACACAGGAAATAAATTGAGGTCACACATCAATTAATGCTATGAAATAAATAGTGACCCAAAGCATCACCATAAGTGTTAAAAGATCGTTAAACATTTCTGCCTGAGATAACATCTTTTAAAGAAAGAATGGCTTGTCTTTATCGGCAAGTACAGTGCATCTCGTTTCATATATTCAAAGAATCACTTTTCGCCATGAAACTTTATTAGTGATTATAAATTTCTTAAAAATCATATGTTACAAAAAAAAAACAACCAAACTATACCTTTAAATCTACGTGCAATTCCTCGTTGCAAACCTAGTGTCACTGAAAGAAGTAAGACAGCTACGAACCCCGATTTCAAGAAACTATCCAGATAGATGATGTTGATGATGCGAGCGACGATGAATATGATGACCGTTGTCTACAGAAAATACCTTCATAAAAAAGACAGTGTGTTTTAGACGAAATTATAGCTTCAATAAATAAAGCCTAATGCCCATCAATTTAAAATACACCTAAGACTATCACCACCACAATATGTATCCTTTAATCTATTACTGAACCTCGTCGTCTTTTTGACAAGCTATTTCGGTTAGTGTTAAATCACAATTACCACATCAGCTATCGTCACCATCAACATCGTCATCATCTGCCCGAACAGTATACCAACATCCATGCCCTAGGAAAACCAATTAAAAACTTCGTACTTGCAAAACAAAACAAACCTATATCAATTACAAAAACATTATCTGGAAACACGTTTTATGAAAAGTCATCCCACAAATTACAAAAGGAGCACGCTTACCTTTATGGCACATATAGCTTTGAACTTAACAAGAACGACAAACACTTTTTAGCGAATTCATGCTTGATCTAGTGACCAATGTTCTTTGGTTCATTGTTTTTCTTATCGCTGAAGTTTGACACAAAACATAAAAAATAAATTCCAAACTAATTCCATTGCGCTATATTCCATGAAAATTGCTATGGTCTAATAATTCAATACCCGGTAACAACAGGTACATTTTAAGCAACAAAATATATAAACACATCACGCATTTGACGGCTCAGATCTGCAAGAATGTATGAGAAAAAGAGGAAATACACGCCATAGGTGCATTTATATAAACGTCATGCCAAGATACAGGTATTCTCAAACTTCGAACGACTTTCGGCAGACGATAGATGCACTACACATTTATCATCATTGCCGCGTAACATGCCCAACACTATTTAAGCACAAAACATGTTGTTTATGATACAATAGCGAAGCAAACACGAACTTTTAATCAAAATGTCAATGAACTCTATAAAAAATGAGTCTAAGCTAAACGCCAACGCAAATGACAAATGTCGGCAGAAACACATGCCATAATTTAACATTTTCTTTACAAAAATTCAGAAGGCTCACATCTGCAAGGCTATATCATAACAAAGAGGAAACACCTGCCATGACTGCATAATCATAAATGTCTCACCCACATATAGTTATTTTAACATTTTAGAATATTTCCCTTAAACAATGGATACATTACAAATTTATCATCATCGCCTATCAAACGCTAAAATATTCAAACATACAATCTTTTAACAACTTCAATACTTAGACATTAAACACATACCTACGTAAACACAGTTTTTTTCCAACAATATTGAGAACAAACACAACAATGAACACGCATAAATAAATGATAAAACATAAAACTAATTGATGAGGTGTCATTTTATACACTTTTTCGGGGTCGTTTAACCCCCTAAATCATGCATTTATGCCCAAAATAGGTACTTAATCGTTCTTTTTTAGGTATTTCTCATTTGGAAGGCATTTGGAAGAATTACACGTGACATGGGCTCATTTGGAGAAGAAACGGACAAGACTATAAACCTATACCAACATTGATCAAGAATTTCTCTACAGTAGTTGGAGACGGCGTCACAAATACAACGTGACGTCGTCACCACGAAGATCAAGACGGCGTCACATGATTCCACGACGGTGTCAGAGCATACGACCCAACCAATTATTTAGAATATTCTCTTTCATGATGGCGTCACGATTAAAATGCGACGCCGTCACAACGTTTTTCCTATATATACAACCCTGAATTTAGGGTTTTGAGTGTGTAACTTTAGAATAAAAAGAGGGTACGAACCCTAGTTCATTTAGCAGCTGTAGGAGACGATTTTAGGGCCTAAAAACCCTATTGTACCTCTTCTAATTCATGTTTTAATCAAGTAAGGTTTACTTAATCATTCAATATGTCTATGTGTTGTTTGATTTATTGTTCTTGCTTTATCTTTAACATGCTTGGCTAAACCTCTTATTGTGTTTATTTATGATTGTATGAAACCTAGAATGTAGATCTTAGTGGTGTTGGTTCTTGTGATGGATGTGCACGTTAGGTCTTAGAAAACTAGCTTTTGTCTGCATCGCTATTGATATGTCTAGGGAAACGTGATTGTGTAGAAAGGATACCATCGGGTAATAATCTTCATACTACCTTGCCCCCTAATATGGTTGATCCACTCTTAATATATTTCACATGTACTTAGTGTGATCCTAGGGGCCGTGTAATAGTCTTCATACTACCTTGCATGTGCGTTGCTCTAGCGGCATACTAAGTAGACGGCGGGTTCGTGTAATTCGTTCATGCTTTAGGAAATAGTTACATAGATCATCACAAGTATGACAAGGCAACAACACTAGGAGAAGCAATCTAGGGAGTAATACATGATTAAATAAACACAGTCTTTTATCTTATTGTTATCACCAGTAGCTTAGTTAATATTTAGTTTAAACAGCTAAAACCAAACCTCTCTCCAATTATATGATTTACTTGCTTTCCATAAAATATAAAAATACAAAAATAATCTTCTCTCAACCCTTAGAATTCTGTTAGACCGTGATCAAGCCTTCCCAACCTATTCCTCGAGTGAACGATAAACAACCCCGAGTCTTGCCTATACTACACTACAACGATTAGGTGCACTGCCTAGGGAGTTGTAAAACTTCTCGTGTAGAAGTCCTACGACGACCGCACATCAAGTTTTTGGCGCCGCCGCCTGGGGAATAGTTAGGTATTGATCATAGTTTAGCTTAGTTCTACTTGCTTGAATCCTTTCAAGTAAGATTTAATTCCCGCATATTAGCTTTCTTGTAGTCTATCTTTTCTTCGTGTATCTGTTTCTAATTTGCTAAATTAAACTCTGATTGGTTTAGCTCTATTCTCAAATCATCATATTGCTTTTTAAGAGTTTCATAGTTTTTTAGACATGATTTAGAACAAGTAGTTACCTCAGAGTCTGAAAGAGCCATAGGAGCCATCTCTTCCTTGTGAGTAAAGGATTCTTCTTGATAGTTTCTTCTAGATCAAAGTTTCAGAACACCTGCTCTGATACCACTTGTTGATCCCAATCCTTGATCGATTCTTTAGCTTGTATAAAGAATATGTTACCTTGGATAAATCCAAAATAACACTGATAGAAACTTTGTGTTGAATATTAAAGAGTATGCGGAATCTACTCTTTAATACCTAGAAGAATTATGAATAAAACAGTGAATATGAAAGAACACAAATGTAACCAAAAAGCTTCAATATTATTATGATGAATAATACGAGTACTCTGGCTAGTACTAGGGTTTACAACCTTGAAGCTATATCTCTACACACACTTTTTCTCGATGCCAAAACTATGTGTCTATGATCTCTTTATATAGAGAGATCATAAGACTTACAAGGAAACATAATTAATACAATTAATTACACATTAATTACAAGGAAACTGTATAAGGAAACTAAATCTTCTCTTTAAAGCATATCATCACTCCATCAATAATGTTGATCTTGTTTCCTTCTTTAGCATATCTTGTTTCCCAATCAGCATTAATATCTTCAGTCATTAACTTCAATCAACATTAACTTCAGATGTAATCTTCTCAATCAGCATTAACTTTCTATGTAATCTTCACAATCAGCATATAAACTTCTCAATCAGCATTAACTTCAGATGTAATCTTCTCAATCAACATTAACTTTCCATGTAATCTTCACAATCAGCATTAACTTCAATCTTTCAGCAGTATTAAGTTAGTACTGGCAGTACTAAGTTTACACTAGCAGTACTAACTGATTAGTACTGGCAGTATTAACTCGGTTAATACTATTAGTTATAAACTGAGTACTAAATTATGCTTGGCAATACAAACTCTGTCTTGGCAGTATTAAGTATGAAGACTTTAATTCCCAACATGTTTCGTAACCCATTCTCGTCAACCACCATGGGAGACTAGAATCCTATCCGTACTCTAGGAGATTACTCCAAACTTAGCTACGAGGGCTATAGGAATACCATTGAGCTCTCCGTAAGGAACAACATGGTACCTCTTCGATCTGACACCATCTGGTTGGTGCAAACGGATGCTCATTCCACGAACTTCAGTCTAAGGATCCAAACCAACACCTTAAGGATTTCCTTAAATTTGTGGACTCACTAGACCTTAACGGTGAAAATAAGGAAAGAACGCGCCTATGTTTATTTCAATTTTCCCTACGCGATCAAGCTAGTTATTGGCTTGAACGCCTTCTAGTAGGATCCATCTCCACATGGGATGATCTTACTACCTGATTCCTTGCTCAATTCTTTCCACCGGGAAGGATCGTAAAACTCCGCAATAATATCTTGATGTTCCAATAACATCATGGAGAATCTTTATCCGAAGCATGGACTTGTTTCAAGGACTTACTCCAAAAAGTCCCTCATCATGGCATAGACCTTTGGCTCTAAGTCCAAATTTTTTATGACCATGTCAATCCCGTAACAAGATAAACCATTGACCAATCGGCCAGTAGTAACTTTCTTGAGCAACAGCAACAAACAGAATTATGATACTTGTCTGGCAGTATTAAGTGAAATTGGGTTTTCAACCTAGTTTAAATTTTTCTTGGAACCAGTGTTTTTGGATTGGGTTAGTGTATTTCTTGGAGAAATTATATGATGGTTCACACACCACCTCTGCATTATTCCACATTGGTTTTTTTTTCCTCCCTTTGCCCATTATAGAGCTTCTCTTTTGTTTACATGTATACTGGAGGGATCAAAACTTCCACAGACATAGCAAGGCTTTATTGTGCATCACAAAATCATTCCTAGTTGTTGGGACTTTTATAACCATTCCAATTCTCTGATTCCCTCTAGGATATTGTGATCTATACTTTCTGCATACCTAACTGACTTTTTGAAACTGGTTTTTTTTTCATGATTTTATTTAGGTTCTGATGGACTCTACCTGTTTAATTAACAGAGGAAAAAATATGTTTCTTTATCCAACAGTAAGAAGTGAAAGATGTCATAAAGGCTACTTTGTACCTTGTGATACGTGTTCCTCTCCAAAGACTCATCAGAATTATCTGATTTTTTATCACAAACATCATTAGACTCTTGCTCCACTATTCTCCAGGTAAACCATAAACCTTTGAATTTAGGCTCTTTAAATCATCAAGACCAAAATAAGATAGATCTACTTGTTAGGTCATTATAAATTAAAAGGATGAGGTGGAGAACGGTCACGTATATCCCAAACCTTGGTTTACTTTTGTCAGTTATCTGACTTCTAACAACTGATCTAAGTCTTTGAGGCCCTATTTAAATTTCTTAATTTTAAAAATCAATGCCGATCTTTTATTTTCTTAACTTTTTTCAAGCCTCACTTTTAAGCACATTTGTTTCATAGTTTTTTTTTTTTTTTTTTTTTTTAAAAAATTTTTGTTTTTAATTTAAATTGTTACAACCTACTTCTCTTTAAGAACGGCAACTTCTTCCACCTAAAAGAACCTCATTCTATTTTATAGTGATAATTTGATCTTCGTAAAGTTGCTAAACCTCTTTTAATAAGTAGTTGCTTTAAATTCAGATTCTTAAGCTTAAACAAGCAAATCATCACACCTATTTTCTTACGAGTTTTCATAGTTTTTCAGACAAGTTTAAGAGCAAGTTTTTTACCTCGAGAGTCTGAAGAAGACATGAGGAGTCCATATCTATCCTTGTGAGTAAAGGATCTTCTTGATACAGTTTCTTCTAGATCAATGTTCGGACACAAGCTTTGATAACCACTTGTTAATAAATCCCTTCTGATCGATTCTTTAGCATTGTAAAGAGTAATGTTACTCTTGAATAAATCCAAAAATAACTTGTTGTATAGAAACTTCGTAGTATATTACAGTGTATGCGGATCTACACCATTTTTAAACTCTTAGAAGTATTATCAATGAAACAGGGAAGTAGATGAATGAATGAACACAAGAAGTAACAAAAAACGCTCAATTTATTAATCAAAAAAATAATACGTAGTACTCGGCTAGTACTTTAAGGGTTACAACCTTGAAGAATATCTTCTACAACAACGCACTTTTTCTCTCTTTAAGTCAAAAACATGTGTATAATGATCTCTTTATATAGAGCGATCCCCCCAAAAATAAAGACTTACAAGGAAACATACTTAATACAATTAATACACATTATAACAGAAAACTGTATAAGGAAACTAAATCTTCGCTTTAAAGCATCATCATCACTTCCATCAATAATGTTGATCTTGTTTTCCTTCTTTAGCATATCTTGTTAGCCCAAATAGCCATAATATCTTTCAATCCATTGACTTCAATCAAGCATTAACTTTTAGATGTAATCTTCCAATCAGCAATAACTTTCCATTAATCTTCAAATCTAACATATAAACTTCTCATCACATAACTTCAAATGTAACTTCTCAATCAACATTAACTTTCCATATAATCTCACAATCAGCAGTAACTTCAATCTTCCAAGCAGTATAAGTTTAGTAACTTAACTGGGCATACTAAGTTTTACACTAGCCAGTACTACTGATTAGTACTCCCTAGGCAGTATTAAGCCATCGGTAATACATTAGTTATAAACTGAGTACTATAATTATGCTCGGCAATACAAACGCTGTCATGCAGTATTAAGTATGAAGACATTTATTCCCAACATGTTTCGTAAAATCCCATTCTCGTCAACCACCATGGTAGACTAGAAATCCTATCCGTACTCTAGGAGATTACTCCAAACGTAGCTACAGGGCATAGTAATACCATTGAGCTCTTGCCGTAAGAGAACAAACTGGTACCGTCTTCGATCCGACACACCATCTGTTGGTGCAAACGGATGCTTATTCCACAACTTCATTCGAAGGATCAAACCAACACCTAAGGATTTTCCTTAAATTTTGGACCACTAGACCTTGAACGTGTAAAATAAGGAAAGAACGCGTCTATGTTAATTTTTCAATTTTCCCTACCGATCAAGCTAGTTATTGCTTGAACGCCTTTCTATAGGATCTATCTCCACATGGAATGACTTACTACCTGATTTCTTTAATTCCCTTATCCACCGGAAGGATCGTAAAACTCCGCAATAATATCTTGATGTTCCAACAACATCATGGAGAATCTTTATCCGAAGCATGGACTTGTTTCAAGGACTTACTCCAAAAAGTCCCTCATCATGGCATAGACCTTTGGCTCTAAGTCCAAATTTTTTATGACCATGTCAATCCCGTAACAAGATAAACCATTGACCAATCGGCCAGCGGTAAAGTTTGTGACCTCGACCCCGGAGAATCCTGGGTAATATTAGAGGATCTCGCTCTCTATGACAACGAAAGTTGACACGACCCAAGGGATTTCGCTAAGCCGGTCAAGGCAATCACTTTGCCTCAAGATGTCCCGAGTACATCTGACTGTCGTCTAATCGAGCTCGAAAATCAAGTCCAATGCTTGATGGAAGCTCATCTTACTTTGACACAACCTACCCAAGTAAACAAAATCACTACCCTATGTGAAATCTGTAGTGGTCCCCACGACACTCAGAATTGCATGGAAAACCCCAAACAAGCCTTTGTTAAGTATGCATCCTCGTGTACCGATGAAGCGGGAGGTAAGTGGTATACCTTTAAGCCTGAGCAAAACAATCTTGGTGACACATATAATCCGTCATGGAAAAGTTACCCGAACCGTAGGTGGAAACAACCTCAAAATTCTCAAAATAATTTTTCAAACCCACCTAACCAGTTCCAACCCAACAGTTCGATCTCGAACAGTTCCTTCAACAACCGTCCTTAAAATTTTAACAATCAATCAAATATAAAAGGACTGGTTTTTGAGTTCATGGCATCTCAAGATGCTAGACTGTCCATGTTTGAAGCCGATTTCAAACGACAACAAGGTGAGATGACCAACAAAATAAATACTGTGTTGAAAGCCATCACCGATCAAATAGTGGGCACATTACCTAGTGATACGGTTAAGAACCCGAAACTGGGGACCTATCCAGTTTTGTCTGCTCGTTCTTACCCAATAATGGACCCGCAATGCTTAACACAAATCCAAAGTTCAATCAACGTCATCATAATCTACCCCAAGCAGCCCAATGAATCCCAAGTTAATGATCCAGAAGTCGAGCAAGAAGAAGACAACCCCGGAGACACAAACTCTAACCTACACCCACAACCTGATCCATTAGCTTCTATCGCCACATAACAGGTATGCAAACTAAATTCGATGCTTGAATCGCTCGAGTTGGTTCCCCAATCCTCCAATACAAAATTTGTCTGCTCTAAGGAGGATGATGGAGAAGTGATGTTCATCGACATCATACAAAATGATGTTGAAACCCAAAATGACGAAAGAAACAGTAGTGGAGTACTTAGACACTTTCTAGAATAGGAATGAACTAACCTACCATAGGTACCTAATGAGTGGCCAAATCCATTCAATATGTCTTAGAAACCCTATCATCACAGAAGGATGCCCCTACAACCTTAAGATCCCGTGTAATATTAGAGACGTGCATATCGAAAAAGCTTACATCGACCTTAACTCTCCTCTTAATATCATGACCCGAATGATGTACAATTGGATCATGAGAAGAAAACTTCACCCTAGGGAAGATGCAAATGGAGGAATTAGCAATTTCACAGGAAGGATAAACGGGATGAATGTTTTCATAGGAAACTTCATCTATGTCGTAAAGTTCATGGTTGTCGAGGATATTAGTTCAATCATAGACCCTAGGTTGTCACAAATGGTACTAGGGAGACCTTTTATAAAAATATCCAACATGACTCATGACCCACCCAAAGGAGTTGTAAGATTCATTAACGGGACCGATGAAGTTGCCTATAAGATGCCCCATAAGATAGAACAATACGATTTACTGTCAGACTTAGAAAAGGAGCTACCAAATCAGTCTATCTTAGGAACGAGGAGGACAAGAGAAGAGGAGTAGAGTATGTAATGAGCAAGATACTAGGATTTTACAAGGAATGCCTAGAGCTTGGACCCGAATACCTAACAGGAATGGATGATAAATGAGAAGTCACGTAAGGATGTGTGACTTCGAGTCTAGCTACAAGACTCGTTAATAAAGAAAAGTGCTTCTTGGGAGGTAACCCAATTTACTTTCTTGCATATTAGGAGTGTCATGTGTGTTTTATTCTTCATAGTTTGTTTTATTACATTTGAACTATCTTGTAATCATGCTTTGTTTGTCTTTAACTTCGTCTTAATTTCAATCAAAGATATTTTGCAGCCAATAAGTGTAGGGGAATTTATCTGGATTTTGAGCCAAATTCAAACATGATAAATGAATTGTTTAGATTAATTCGCGTCAGTTTTGAGTCATATGATTGAATTGTTAAATCTCAGGTATTGTACAACCATTAACTTATGGAATCAAGTGCAGGAAATTTTTCACCAAAAACAAAAATTTCATTTTCACAGACTATGGAGACGGCGTCACGATTAACACGCGACGTCGTCACCATGACACCTGTGACGGGGTCACCACAACCCTAACGGCGTCAAACGCCCAGGTTCCAAAAACTTAATGTTTTTAATTATTATTGAAAATAAAACTTGCACGACATTTAATGTATTTATTCTTCCATTATAAGTCTACAAAACCTAATGTATTTAACAATTCTTTCATCCTATCTATCGAGTCGAACCCTAAATTCATATTGTATATTGGTAAATCGCACATTTTATGCTTGGTATAGTTGTCTTTGTCTTTGATTACAGGTTATATTTGATGAAAAGAAGCTTGGAAGTTCTTAGGAAGTTTCATTGGATGATTCTCGAAGGACGATTTAACCAGTTATCGCATGTTTCTTCTCCATTATTGAGTAAACCCGGGAGTACTAGTTTCTTTTCCTTGTTTTCTTTTCCCTTTATCTGTTTTAACAGGTACTTCTAGAGAACATTGGGGACAATGTTTAATTTAAGTGTAGGGGGAAAATAAGCCTTAGAAAATATTCTTTCATTTGCCATTTGCCTTGTTCTTAAAAAGGTAGGTAATATATCAAAACATAGCATAAAAGGGTGATTTTTACCAAAATTTAAATTTTTTTATGACACACACCAACGAAAACAGAGTATTACTATCGTCCCATGGATAGAAATTTATATGACTAGCACAAAAACCCTCAAAATTCCACCCCCACAATGTGAGGTTTGCCCTTAGATATTATACCTTTAGCTTGTTCGAGTTAAGGAGTGAGCAATCATGTGTGTCTATTCTGTCATTACGGATATGTATGCGTGGTTTCGTCACCTTTTTTGGAACATTGGTATCGGTTATTTTAGGATTATGAGAGTGTACCGGTAGCATATTAAATTCTAGAACTTGTTTTTATGATGCATCTCGAGACCGCATAGTAAGTATTAGGATTTGCTTGATAAGAGGCATTAGGATTAACCCATGTTTTAAACCTGTAATTGTTATGATGGTCACACCAATCATATGTTAGGATTTCTTTAACCCATCTAGAATATGTTTTACAAATAACATTAATAAGCACAACAGAATATAAAGAATAGTAATGTTATTCAACAAGGTTTTATTACCAAACGTTTCCACACCTAGCCCCAATATTATTTGATAAAGATAATACGGTTACACACTAATCAGTAACAGGGATCAAGGAAAATCTTGATTACCTTGAGGCTACACTACTAACTATAGACTTCTACATCTCTAACTCTTGCACACACACACACACACGTTTTCTTTTCTATGTATACCTAAACTACACGCCTGGGACCTCCCTTTATAACATAAGGAGTCCAGGTTTACAAAAGATAAGAATTAGAAAACAAATAAATCTTTAAAACTTTAAGCTTTATCTTCTAAATCTTCTATCTGAATAAGGAGATCTTCTAGAATCTTCAAAATCTTCCATCTTTTGAAGAATTCCAGCTTTGCATTTAAGTCCTTTTGTTTCATTCTTTTATACACTTTGTCTCATCAAATCAAGAATCCCAATAATCTTCCCCTATTTAATGATGACAAAACAAACAAAGTCGTGTACAAACTTCATCATAAAGCCTTAGCTTCCCCTGAAGTTGAGATGTAATCATCTCCCTAAATGAAATAAAATCTTCTTAATTCAGACTTCCTTTGTAACATGCCACACCAAGGATCTATAAGTTGCAACCTGTTAATATTTCTTCCCATTTTTGTCATAATCCAATAAGGGACTTATGAATGTAAGCAACTTTGATTTCAACCACTTCAAACCAATATCACACTACTAACCCATACTTTCCAATGACTTAAATTACCCTCCATGACGCATAATAAGAATAATTAATCCAAGTAGTAGAAATCTAAACTAGCAATAGTAATAATAACTATCAGTAGTAAAAACCATCACCTCGATGATGCATGTAAATGGTTAAACATTTTAACAATAAGCTTTCCCTAAAACCCATATGTTAACCATTTCTGGAATCTTCAATTCTGTAGGCTCTATGTAATGATTACTGATGAAGAAAACTAAGTATGAGAAACTTGATGCTAAAGTAGAATAGCCTAAACTTGTGTCTTATGTATTGTACTATCCACGTCACTCCAAACTCATACCAAGACCAAAGTATAAGTAGATCGCAACCTCTTGACAAAAATCCTCATCTTATATGAGACACATAACCAAAGTGATAACAAATGTATGCATTGAGCACCATAAGAGAAATCACACACCTTTGCTAGATTCGTCAAGTCTTCGTCACAACATTGAAAACACAAACAAGTTACCTCCTGCTAAAAGGTATGATAAAACACAAACCTAAATAATTCTACTTCAACTTCAAATAGGTAATAAACAACCTTCTTCGTAACCAATTCTTCCAATAAATACGAGCCATAAAACAATTTAGAATAAATTCTGTACCAATCGAGATCTAATCGACGCGTGTTGTCCAACATCAGACAATGCTAACAGTATAAACCAAATAGCCCTAGCAGCATAAACTGCTTAAAAATAATCTAGTTGTAGAAACCAACGCAACAATAGTAACTGCCAAATGTTAGCAGTACAAACAACCATACTCTAGCTGTATTAAAATTTACCAAGCAGTATAAACCATAAGGCTAGCAGTAGTAACTTTTAAAGGAATCAGTACTAAGTAATTACCACTGTTAAGCTTACTCCTTCCTCCCATGTTGTTAGTAACACTTTATCTGTTACAAAACTGTCACTAATCCATCGCTAATATGCATTCTCCTTCCTCCCATAGCTGTTAGCGACACTTAATCTGTCACTAATCTGTCACTAATTCGTATTCTCCTTCCTCCTATTCTTTTAGTGACACTTTTTTGTGTCACTAAACTGTCACTAATTCTTCATTCTCTTGGCAGTTGTAATATTACCTTGAATATTTGTTGGCAGCATTAAAAATATAAGAGCAACACTAATCAAACCAACAAGCGGTATTAACCAAACTTCCATAAACCAATAAACTAGCATCACAATCACTACTTTACTACTCGTACACCAACAGATATAATCATAACCACAACATCAACACCTGCTGTTTTAAAGCGTCAAATCAATACCTGCTATGACTTTTCTCCTTCAATCATGTCGACAACCAAACAATCATCAGTTCAATAGCAATCAATAATAAGAAGAATATATCATGATCAGTGATTCCAGGACATACACCTGTCGACCTGCTTATAACCCTTCTTCATAAACTCAATCAGCAACATTTATCATAAGGACTTTAAGAAAGAACAATGATAAATCCCTAACTGCTATTGACAAACTAGCAGATCAACATGAATAACAAATCCTTTTGTCACGACCTGTTGAGACGAACCTGCTACCTGCTACTTCTTAAATCTCCTTGCGACTCAACAAAGCATTATTAGTAGTATAAAAACAAGACGATCGTATAGATATAATCAAAGACAGCATCAAAAGAAACATGATCAAAATCACTAGTGAGATCAAATACATAACAATTAGGGTTCACGATCAAATCCCAGCGATGAAACCCTAATATAATACACTCGTGATTTAAAACCTTGTTTCCTTGTTTTGTGTAGACAAATATATATAAGAACAATACCTTAAAGAAGTCGTGTGCCCTAAAATCATTCTTTTGTTTTCTGAATTAGGGTTTCAAAACCTTAGCTTTACCAAATTCACTAATTTACCAAAAATAGAAAAATCATAAAACCTTGAGATCCTAGATATCACGAGCCACCAGGCTCTGATACCACATACTAGGATTCATTTAAACCATCTAGGATATGTTTTACATATAACATTAATAAGCACAGCAGAATATAAAGAACAATAATGTTATTCAACAAGGTTTTATTACCAAACGTTTCCACACATAGCCCCAATATTATTTGATCAAGATAATATGGTTACACACTAATCAGTAACAGGGATCAAGGACACATTTTCTTTTTTGTGTATACCTAAACTACACGCCTGGGACCTCCTTTTATAACATAAGGAGTCCAGGTTTACAAAAGATAAGAATTAGAAAATAAATAAATATTTTAAACATTAAG
>BQNB010072502.1:8287-32415 GCA_026074375.1 Tanacetum coccineum
TCGAATAAGCTTAGAACTTGCGGATAGGTCCATCCAGTACCCAAAGGGAATAATTGAAAATGTGCTTATAAAAGTTGATAAATTCGTCCTTCCTATCGATTTCGTTATCTTAGATATGCCCGAAGACTCTAGAATTCTGATAATTTTAGGGAGACCATTTTTCGCAACTGCTCGATCAATGATAGACGTATTTAATAAAAAGATAATACTAGGGGTAGGGGATGATGAAGTAATCTTTGATATAGATCAATCAGCTAAGAGGCCACCCGCTAAAGATGATGAGTGTTATGGCATAGATGACTTAGATGACACGATCAACATAGAAACTCAGGGATTGTTAAGGAATGATGAGTCTGATTCATTTTACTTAAAGGCCTAGAAAAATTAATTAATCAATCAGACCTAGAAAGCTTTGATTTTATTGGAGATAAGTCTGGTAACGATTCTGATCTTGGGACACCAATACGGTGTATCAATCTTGTTAATATGCCATATTCTGATGCGTAGAAAACTATAGGAACTGATGGAGTCAATGGTGAGCACTTGTACTCGGCTAGTGCCAATGAGATTGATGAAAAGAAACCTGAGCAGAAAGATTTACCCCACTACTTAGAATACACATATCTGCATGGTGATAAATCCTTTCCTATAATTATCTCGTCTAAGTTTTCCGAAAAGTAGAAAATGTTACTTTTGCAGGTATTGGAGAAACGTAAGGGTGCAATGCTTGGAAAATGTCAGATATCAAGGGAATAAGTTCGTCATTCTGCACACACAAGATCTTAATAGAGAATGACTCCAAACCGGTCATTCAGCCCCAAAGGCATTTAAATCCTAAAATCCAAGATGTGATGAAAAACGAGAATGTTAAGTTACTTGATTCTGGATTGATTTATCCCATCTTAGATAGTTCGTGGGTTAGCCTTATTCATGTTGTCCCAAAGAAAGGAGGAATGCCTATAGTTTTGAATGACAACAATGAAATAATTCCTTCTCGCACAGTTACAGGATGGCGAGTGTGCATAGATTATCGTAAACTTAATGATGCGACTCGAAAGGATCATTTCCCTCTTCCATTTATTGATCAAATGTTAGAACGTTTATCTGGGAATGAATATTACTGTTTTCTTGATGGTTTTTCAGAATTCTTCCATTTTCCAGTCGCACCTGAGGATCAAGAAAAGACAACTTTCACTTGTCCTTATGGAACTTTTGCTTACAGGAGAATGCCGTTTGGGTTATGCAACGCACCTGCAACTATTCAAAGATTCATAACGACAATTTTCCACGACATGGTGGAAGACTTTATGGAAATATTCATGGACGATTTCTTGGTATTCGGTAACTCTTTTAATTGATGTCTTACTAATTTGGATAAAATGCTTGCGAGATGTGAAGAAACCAACCTTGTGTTGATTCAAAAAGAAATTTCATATTTTGAAAGAAAAACCAACTACAACGCCTATAATAATATCTCCCAATTGGAATGTCCCATTTGAATTAATGTGTGACGCTGGTGACTTTGCTGTTGGAGCTGTTTTAGGACAACGAATAGATGGAAATTTCAAACCAATCTATTATGCTAGTAAAACACTGAATAATGCCCAAGAACATTATACCACCACTGAAAAATAATTTCTTGTAGCTGTTTTCTCTTTTGATAAGTTTCGTTCTTATCTTATCTTATCAAAAACTATAGTCTACACAAATCATTATGCTTTGAAGTATTTGTTCAGTAAACATGATGCCAAACCCATGCTTATAAGATGGGTTTTGCTTCTTTAAGGGTTTGATATCAAAATTAAGGATAAGAAAGGGGCAGAGAACTTAACTGCTGATCACTTGTTAAGACTTGAGAACCAAGAATTGGGAGCATTAACAATTGAAGAAATCGCCGATGAATTTCCTGATGAACATCTTATGATATTTAAAGCCGAGCTAAATGACGATGATCCTTGGTATGCTGATTATGTTAATTATATTGTTGGAAAGATTGTGCCTCCAAAATGGACACCAGGAAAAAGAAGAAAGTTTTTCTCTCAAGTAAAGAACTATTTTTGGGATGAACCATACGCATTCAGGTTATGCTCGGACAATGTAATGAGGAGATATGTTGCTGGAAACAAAATACTCGAAATCTTGGCACACTGCCAGTTTAGACCAATTGGGGGTCATCATAATGCCTCGATTACTGGAAGGAATGTCTAAGAATCGAGATTATTTTGGCCTAGTATCTTTAAAGATGCTAAAGATTACGTAATGAGATGTGATGCATGTCAGCAATCAGGAAACTTATCATCAAGAAGTGAGATGCCTCAAAACAATATTCACGTATGTGATGTATTTGACATATGGGACTAGACTTTATGGGTCCATTTCCTAGCTCGAGTGGTAATAAATATATATTAGTGGCGGTAGCTCAAGCACTTCCTACGAATGATGCTCGTGTTGTGATAAAAAATTTAAGAGGGTTCTTTGCCAGATTTAGAGTTCCTAAGGCTTTAATAAGTGATCGGGGGACACATTTTTTAACTTTCAATTAGAAAAAGCCTTGCAAAAATATGAAGTGACTCATAAATTATCAACAACATATCACCCTCAAACCAATAGACAAACTGAAGTGACCAATAGAGCTATTAAACATACTTTGGAAAGGTCATTTGGATATAAACCCAAGAATTGGTCCGAAAAGCTCAATGATGCGTTATGGGTGTTTAGAACCGCCTACAAAACACCTACAGGATGTACACCCTTTAGATTCGTTTATGGAAAAGCCTGTCATCTACCTCTGGAGATCGAACATAAAGCATATTGGGCACTAAAACAATGTAATATGGATCTCATAACTGCGACTAAAAACCGTTTCATGGAACTTAATGAATTAATGAAATTAAGAGATGGAGCATATGAGAACACCTGAATCTACAAGGAAAAAACCAAGAAATGGCATGACTCTAGGCTCCGAGGGGATAAAGACTTTAAAGTTGGAGACAAGGTCTTGTTAAGCTCAAATCAAAGTGGTACAGTCTAAATGTGGTGAAAACTGTGTATCCCTATGGGACTGTGGAAATCACCAATAAAAATGGAATTCGCTTTAAGGTCAATGGACAAAGGTTGAAGAAGTACTACAATGGACATATTGATAAGGAAGACAAAGAGGTCGTTGAATTTGAAGCAGATACGACATAAAAGCTGAAGAAAATGTCTAACTTAAAGACTTAGCTAAAAAGAAAAGTGATTCCTAGGAGACAACCCAGACAGTTATTTATTTTTATCGAGTTTGTCTTCCCAGGCATCAATACGGCGTATCCGCTCTATACCATACGATGTATTAAATGTCTGCACATTATCTGTCCTTTATTTTTCTACATATTTAAAAATTTATTGTCAGTTCTGTCTATACGGCGTATTCATTATATTATACAAAGTATTTGGAAGACTAACCCGTATTAAGATACTTTTTACAGGTCTTGATGACATCAAATAACGTTACTTTTATAGCATCATTTATCCTAAGTAAATTACCCACTTTTATATAATTATTTCAAGAATTGTTACTTAATTGCTTAAAATTGTTAGTTGCAGTATTTATGGAGTACATTGTAAAGACAAGTTAATAAGCGCACATTCTGGAGCTCAAATGATGATATTTGAAGATAGCTTATTTCTGACTACATACGCCATATCCAGCAAAGAAGATATGGCGTATCAGCGCCTGGACTTCATAAGAAAATGCGTATGTTCAAGACCTAATACGGCGTATCATGCTAACCACATACACCGTATCCAGCTGGTTAACAGTCAAAGATCCTACAGTAAATGTGATTGACGACGGTTATTACTGATTGATTGTGAACGTAGCACGCACTCTAAGGAATTCATCCCAATACGCCGTATTGACCTCACTCAATATGGCGTATCAACTCATTCCAGAGCCTATAAATAGACAACACAAAAACGAGTTTTCAGTGTGCTTAATCATATTCTCTATAAAATAAACATAAAAGTCAATTTTCTAAAGAGACGAAGAGCAGCCAAGGTCAAGCATCGATACTAATTACATAGAAGACATCGTGTAATTCCTATACTCTTGTAATCATTCAATTTTTGGTATCATTCGTTTAATTCGGTTAGTTTACCTTGGTTGTCTGATTATACTTGTATTATTACAATGGTTATGGGCTAATACCCTCGGGTATTAGCCATTTTAATGAAGATTCAATGTTTGGTTTGTTTAATCTCAATTGCTTAATTTATTAGATTGTTTAATTAGGTTTATCATTTCATACTTGTTTATGTGCTTGAATATAGGACCTATCATTCAACTGGGTCTAGTAAGACTGACCAAGTGATTTAGATACTGGGATGGCTCTTCATATCGCGTCTTATATATATGGACCAATAGGACTACAAATAATGCCCTATCATTGCCTTTAGATTAGTGAGCTTAGTTGGACCGGCAGGTGACCCATAGGATCAACGAGTATGTTCTAAATCAATTGGTAAATATTTGGGTAGTGGACTACCATTATATAAAATGTCGTCAAGCAGTAAGTGGGTAAAGTCCCGATGGGCTAGGGTTTAACAAGATCACCATTGCTTTAATCCCTAAGATATATTATAATTAAACTAAACGGATGCTTTATGTAGATGCGTTAATTTTGACAGGATTCAACGTGTCTAGGTCTTAGGAAGAAGTACCGCCTAAATCTTAAGAATGATATGCCGCCTCGAGATAAGCACTCATTGCACTAAACAAACAAACCAACGTTAAATCGGATTTAATATGGCTAATACAGTTTTCTATCATTTGGCTTGACCGCTCTTTTATCTTCTGATTATCTTCTTGCGTGATTATTGTGTTTTGAATTGATTTAAGTCACCACAAAACCAGTGCCAGTTTCTCAGGATGAACCCCCCCTTATTATTAGAACTAGGTTTATCATATGTTTAACGTTAATTAGAGATAACATAGAATTATTTAGACTAATTAGACTAAATAAAATACTGATAGAATATAAGGTTAACTTTCTTGCTCTTAGTGTTCGACACACTACTTACCAATGAAGCTACATCTTGACCGGGTACACTGCCTGTTAAAGTGTTGTTTTAGGATAAGTCGGCTAAATATAAATTTGAAACTTGATAATCAATAAATACAACCTACACAACAACACATCAAGTTTTTGGCGCCCCTGCCAGGGAGTGAAAATTGTTTATCCTTATTTTTATTAGTATTTTTAACCATTAATTAGCATAGCTTAGAATAATCTAATTGTTTGTAATTCTGTTTGTATTTGATTAATTGTGTGTTTAATTATTTTTTGCATTATTTAATTTAACTGTCTGTTATCTGGATTAGTGTTTTGTAGTCTGGTTCCTTGCTTGTGATTTCCAGCTTAGGTTTATCATGGATGATCGAAACATCACTATGGTGGTATACATCAGACTTCAAACTAAAAAAGCTCAGAAAAATGGTCAGACGTTTAACTGGAGAACCGCTACATACGGGAAAGTATATTGTGAAGATTTCAATTCTTTCACAAATTTCAAAGCGGATTTTCCAGCTATCGTCTATAATGATGCATTGACATCAAACTGGAATGTTTTATCCGAACCAACTGTAAGTATTTATGATGCAATTAAAACCGACCTAGATTTTAGTATATCATTTTCTAATTCCGAAGACGAAGATTATACTTTTATATGCGACAAGGATTCACTTTCTTATAAATTAATCCCTGCCGATGATCTAAAATCAGAACCAGAAAATGACCATGTTGAAATCAATACTGAATCATGTTCGGAAAACATTAATATCAAACCAATTGATAATGTTGTTAGCATAAGCAATAAACCAGTTGAGTCTAATGAATACTTTAAGACAAATCACAACCAAAAAAGGAACTTTTGAAAACAAGTAGTTGTACTCAAATTACTAAAGTGATATGTCGGATAAGCTTTCACGAAGGGAAGCCATTAATTTTTGTAATTAAAAACTTATATGCTCAGTTTGGCATTCCCTTTGATCCTAAGCTTTATTATAAGGATGGTGTTTACACAAAGATATTGCGGAGGCCAAGGTACGTTTTTCTTTACTTCGTTAAACTTTTGAAAATTGGTCTCCAAGAACGAATACGGCGTATTGAGGTAACACATATACGCCTTATCGACTGTTTTAAACTTAGATTGACTAAGTCAATGATTCTACCTAATACGACGTATTGGACAAATCCTAATACGGCGTATCCAGTTTGGTTATAAAAACCCATCTGATACGCCAGATCATCTTACACACACTCTCAACAAAACAACCGCGGTAAAATTTGGAGAATCAATTTCTAGCTCTCTTCATCCTTTCATTCAAATCGCAAGGTATGGTGTTAAAATAACTTCCTATTCCTTTTACTTTTTCATTTTTTAGTTATGGTTAGGGTTTGGATTATGGATTATGATTTAAGAGTTTTTACGGCATTTCACTTGTATCCCCTTTATCCCCTACAAATGAGTAAAGAATTTTGAGAATTGGTAATGGGTCAAACAGGCAGAATTAGGAATCCCTTTTTCGTTTTTAACTGCAAAATCAATACAACGTATCCACCAAAATGAATACACCGTATCAAGTGTTTTTACCCAAAATTTTGAACCCAATACGACGTATCCATTCATATTGATACGGTGTATGAAGCTTTAACCTATACGGTGTATTGATTCCCCTATACGCCATATTTACCCTCAAAACAAAATGATAAATCTTTATATTCTGTGTATTGAGTAAGTTTGAATTTGAAGATATGGCACCCTTACCACCTAGAGCTCAGAGATAACTATGGCTTAAATATCAGGTTGAGGGGTACACTGAGGATATTGTACACAATTTCGAGCAGAGGCTAGATACGATTTTTGGTAGACAGGTTAATCGGGTACATGTGTTGGATTTTGCGGGGTTTACCGATGAGATGAGGGAGATTTAGCTGATAGGTTAAGGATGGTTTATACTGGTGACGAGGGACAGGAGTTATTCACCATCCCTGCATGGAGGAGATTGTTTGAGATTAGGGGACCATTGGTTCGAGAGTTTATACTTGAGCTCTTCAGTACCTGCAAGATGAGTGACACTGAAATGGGGTTAGACGTTGCTGATACCTTATGTTTTTAGCTGGGTGGAGCTAGACGTAGGATGATTTGGAGACAGTTTATTCTGGAGTTAGGTTTACATACTACCGAAGAGATGGAAGATGATGGTTTTCAAGAACATTGGTTTGGTAGTGCGAGAGCGATCCCTGATAAGGGGGATCTCATAGATTATTGGGCTGAGATTTCATTTGATATAGACTTTCTAGGGCTTTCTCCCTCTTACATTTACATCAAAGACCTTGTGAGGAGACTGTGCCACAGGTTGATATCTTGCAGCATTTTTGGCAGAGGACAAGCACCTGAAAAGGTTATCGGTATAGAATCTTTTTTATTTGAGGAGTATGGACCAAGGGACTGCAAACGTCCCATATTTATTAGCGCAGTATTTGTTTAGACATGCTGAGAAGGGTTGATAGGATTGACTGTTATTTCCTGTGAGCCCCTGATGATTGATATAGATGAGCTTTTTAAGCTCAACATCTGTGTTAGGATTAGAGATACTTGGTATTGGGTGGCCTCGGGACCAGAGAGGCAACAAGGTGCTGCGGCTGGGGCCCAAGAGGGTGCTGCGGGAGCTCATGTTAAGATTGAGGGTGACTAGGTTGTTCTGGCACCCGTGTAGGCACCACAACTACCTCCTACTATCCATACTAGGACTATGCCTCAGAGGATTGCTAGGGTCGAGGAGGAGGTGCGCGAGTTACGATAGAGCATTATAGGGCTACGTGGAGTTGTTGACATATTTATCACTGATCAGTCTAGGTTTGCTACCTGGATGATCAGTTGCATGACTCAACTAATAAATACTAGCGGTCGGACCTACCAGGCATTCGACATCACCCTTGTCAGTAGCTCACAGATGTCCTATCAAAGACGCACCAGATGTAGGACCAGAGACGCCAGCACCTCAGCACCATAACAGCCAGATCTATGACTTCTCTCACCCCTTACTTTTAATCCTGTGTACATTTATACTATGCATACCATGATGTATCTAAACTTAAAATAGGGTACCTTTTTGACATATCTATATCATGATGTGATGGTTTTGTGATTTGTTTGTGCATGATCTAATCAAGATCGGCAGTAAGTTCAGAAAACATAGCTCATTGATAGATTAAAATCTCAATAGCTACAAGAATGAATGCGTAAAAGGAAGAGTATTAAAGAGTGTGAAAAGCTAGAAGAAAAAGTCAAACTTAAAGACTAACTGAAAGAAAAGTGCTTCCCGGGAGACAACCCGGTCGTTTGTAATTTTAAATTGTTTGTTGAGTCTCTCTTCCCAGACATTCCATACAGCGTATCGAACCTCTATGATACGACGTATCTGGCAATCTGACCCGTATTTAGATAGTTTTGTTTATACAGGCTGCAATACGGCGTATCCTTGTGTTTGGGATATGGCGTATTGACTCCCTGTACAGTATGTGTGTTTATTTTTCCTCATTGTAACCATTGTAAAATCGAGATAGAATTGCACGTTTTGTCTTCTATAACTTTTATGCAGGACCTTGCTGTAAATAAATCGATGAATTGGTGATGGTATACTCTGGAAAAATACGTGTGTTGAACTCATACGGGCATTCTGACGCCTCTTCAACACACTTTGGCTTAAAAACTCAAATTGGAGAATCATCCCGAGCAAAATATCAGGGGAGTTCCTCTTTTTAATTATATTTCTCATTTTCTTTAATTGTTTTATCTATACAACGAGGATGTTATATAATTTAAGTGGGGGTGGAGAATTAGAACGCCTACTTGTCCTTCTTTTAATAAAATATGCTATATGCTTAAAATTATGACAAATTTTATTTTTTTAGCATACTTTTGTAAATATTGCTAGTTACATGACCTCGCGCACAATATCCCTTAATGTCAATTTGTGAGAAATAAGCCTATTCTGTTTCCAAACGTTTACCAAAAATTCCACAAAAATTATGAGTGCGCCAGTGATGTAGTGGACTTTAGAACTTGGCTTGGTATATCGCTCAAGACCACAATGATGAGTACTATGGATTTAGATGGAGTAACTTGTTTAACTGGTAAATTTCTAGGATTACACCAAAAAGCCTATATGTTGTAATATTAACTAACTACACTTGTTAGTTAATCCCCATATAACCATTTGCTTACTCTCACTATAAGAGTATGACACCCCTAAAAAATCTGTTGAGCCATTCTTGTCTTTTTCACACCAAATGTTTATTTCGTTACACATTTACACCTTCGCCTACCCTATAGATTAAGCCTATTTAATCAAAGTTGCTAGTTGCTTTTGTGTAAAGTTTTATAGTTTCTATGTCAAAGTGAAATTTTTTCTATCTTTGCTTAGGTCGGGAAATTGCACAATGCAATAGGAATATAGAAGTATGTAACTTGTGTATTTTGCTACTTTCGCAATTATGTTTATGTTCGAAGATTAAGTGTTTAAGGAAAAATTATCCGGATGAATTATGATGGTGAAGATGGTGAAATTGCACCGAGATTCGTATTATATTGTTATGAAAAAAATGAAAAAATAGAAAATTGAAGCAAAAAAAGAATGTTGATAGTCGGTTCGTTGAACTTAAACCGATAAATTACTTGAAGGATCGATTATTCATTGATATATGGTTAAAAATCAACAATGTATAGTTTGTATAAAAGTGGTCGATATCACCACTTTTCTTGTAATAGTATGTATAAGTATGGATAATTAGGAAGTTGACCGTTATGGGAACGCCAACTTAGGTTGTCTTTGGCATTCTATGATCGAGCCGTTTGTGTATATATTTCTGAGTCTTTATCATGGAACGGCCAGGAAAGTTACTAGCAACTATATACCTTATTTGTTCAGGCTTAATCTATTTGTTTTGTGAATTTTATTTAACAATTTATTTCCCTTTCCTAACAATTAACCTTAGGTTTTACTAGAACGAGGATAAGATTGAATCATGCATGTCTATTCCGTCGTTACGGCCATGTATGCGTGATTTAGACACCTTGTTGGTTTATTACTTTTGGTGAAAGTTAGAAGATCCATACCCTATATTACTCTTTGTCATAAGCCTTTGGTTTTACTCAAGTGGGGGGATTATGCAAATTATATGTTAAGGCCATGTATATATGTTTTGCACCCTTAGTTTATGTAACACCCCCAAAATCACAACGCATCGAAATACCACTTTGGGGTGCTACTTCACAGTCTAAACACACAAGTCATAGAAAACGGCTTTTATTAAGACGTTTTAAAATACATATAAAAATGTTGTTTCACATTCGATTTAATTTATCAGAGTTGCATAGGTCCCCAAAACAATTTAAAATAAATTCCATTAAGTCATAATGCGACTCGATCCCAAAAATGGTTTTTCATTGAATGTGACCGAGTCTTTAATCTTGATATCCGCACTTCATTCCCATCTAACCAAGCAAATAACCTGAGTTAAACATGCTAAAAACGTCAACAATAATGTTGAGTGAATCCTTAGAGTTTATAATAAACCATTTTGAACACAAGCATAGCAAAACAAGTAGTTCACAATCAATACGTTGCTAGAGCCATGAACTGAACCTTAACCAGGTGCCCATCCCGGAGTGATAGTGTTACACACTCCCGATGCTAAGTACAACATATCTACTCAGAGTATGACCACCCCCGGATCACACATCAGACAGGGTCGTTAGGCCAAATAAATCTATCCCATTGCATTAGCGTTTACCCATCATAGGTAATTAACAGTCCATAACGGAATGGCCACCACAAACACACTCATAGCAACGAAATCACGTTGACTTATCAATGTCACTTGCGTTCGATTTTTCAAAACAAGCATGTATCTCCGTCGCGGGTTTTAAAACATTTAAAACATTTAAAAAGCGAGGCTATGAACTCACCTGGATCGAAGACTACGATCAAACAATCAATTCAATCGCGAAGCGTCACAACCAACGAACTCGACCGCGACCTAGAATGTTGTTGCGCGATTAGAGAAATAACAATATATGATCTAATGATACGTATGTATATATATATATATATATATATATATATCCATAGTAGAAATTATATAAGTATGCATGCGATGAGAAATCCACTTGCGCATCCTAATTCTTATCACTTAATATATTTTAGAAGTGTCTTCTCTTCCGTAAATAGATTACGTTACATTTTTAGAAAGTTTTTATTTTTGGCAGGTTCCTATTTTTAGAAAGTTACTATTTTTGGAAAGTTACCGTTTTTAGTAAGCCTGGTTATTGGATTAACATAATCGATAAATTACTAGATCTAAAATCTCGCCACTTATGTTACATTCTTGTCGGCGTCTTTCCTTACATACTTACACATATACATATATGAAACTATAAAAGTTCTTATTTTTAAACTTGTCGTTTTTACCTACGGTTGTTAACCCCAAAAATAATATTAACCTTAAAGTAGTAGTTGTTACTATTTTTATTAATCCGAACTACCTCGTGACAATTTAAACGATGTGTTACGTTTCTGTTTGACTTTTGTTGACTTTTTACATATTTAACTTTTCTAGTCGTTGACTTTGGTCTCGACTCGTCAAATTTTATTTTCAACCTTAGCAATTTCTACCGGATACGTACAACTTTATGTCAAACAACTTTTCTGTTTCAGTCGAAACCCGAAACGGGCCAGAAAATGACTATTTTACCCTTATAAAAATCTGCACTATTTTTATAGTATACTTTTATTTTATTTTCACCGGTTTAGTCTAACTTACTCGTTTTAAATCGTTAAACCTTGATATTTACACCGTTGAAGCGAAACGTAATTTCGGATATCTTTCGTGCTTCGCCGGATGGCTAAAACTGAATCGAAAGTGCTCAAAACGCTCGTTTAAATTTCTGCTCAGCTCCAAAAATTACCAAGTGCTGAGCTAGTATATATTAATTTTTTTAAATTTCAATCGGCCATAAAAAACTTCGTTTTTAAGAGTTACGAGACCCATTTTATATCAAAACGACCGCAAAAATAGACTCCATCATATTTTGTAGTCAAAAATTAGTTTTTACGTTTTCTCGACCCACAAAACTCGCTGCGTAACTTTCTGCAGTAAAATGTATGTTTCGACACTATGCCAAATGCCACTTTCGCTTCACAATAACACCAAAAATACACCTAGCTAACCTATCTTCATCATCTAAACCAACCTCAATCATCCAAAATCATTCTACATCTTTTACTAACTCGAGATCCAGCAGATTTCATTACATGCATGCATCAAAATCGACTTTGTATAACAAAAATAATTATAACATAAGTTTTAAAATGCTTACAATAAGTAATAGATGCAAGATTAATAATCGGCCGAACCCCTTCTTCGTTTTTGTCCCTAGCCGAAACCATGAACAACTCGAAACCAATAAACCGCAACTTTTATTCGACCCAAAACTTTCAAAAACATAATATCTAATGTTCTTAAACCCATTTTTGCTCGAAAATTTTTAGTAATTAGCTCGAACCAAGAACTTGCGAAATACTTAGTGCATGTTGAAAATTTTTAGTGGGTTGTGTTTGTTTCGTTGTGAGGATTAATATTTTGTAGGGGGGTTATAATGCATGTCGCCGGACGGTGGTGATGGTGGTGGTTGTAGTCGGCGGTAAAGGGTAGGGAAGGGAGAGCTTCATTTTTATTTTAGCTAAGAAAAAGAGAGTATGTGTGTGTAGTTTGGTTTATATAGTGTATATGTGGTCCTCAACCTCCCATTTAACCATAAAAAGTAAATAAAAGGTGTTAGCTTGAGCCATGGTACCCGGCCCTATGTTTCTCGAACCATGGTTCGCCATTTTTTTTATGAATGTCAAAAGTAAAGTTTAGTTAAAACTTTTAATAAAATGTTAGATCGTGTAAAAATAAAGTTTAGACTTGGTTTCGGCTAAAACGCGGGAAAAGGGTCGTAAAATACTAAAATAAAATAATTCACTTCCGGAACATAAATATGAGATAATAAAATCTCCAAATCGCCTAAATGGAATAAATCCTGAGCACAAGTAAAAAACGATGACTTTTGCCAAGACGGTCAAAAATGACGAAGATATAAAATTAATTATTCCTAACTTGCCAGTAGAAAACAAATTACGGATCAAGATAAACGTCAGCCTAAAACACGGGGTGTTACATTCTACCCACCTTAAGGGAGCGTCGTCCCGATTCTCAATTCAACTTACTCGTCTCGTAGACGCTCGTCCTTAGACGGATTCTCGCGTTCGCATGCGTCGGTTACATAATACCACGCGCACTTTGGCATTTTAAAGACAATAGCCCATCACAGCGCCGAAAGGTAAGTTTACCAAAGAAATCAAACATATATATATATATAATTCCAATCATCCTCATAAATAAAAAATTTTAGTTTATGTCACGGAAAAATATTCCGGAAATCTCCACGTCGCTCTCCATTACTCGGAGGAGGCGTCTCCACCAAGGCGGCCATCGCATAATACGAACATATATGAATAAATATTATTTCAATAACTCGGGCTCATTAATTATTTAGCCTTAACAACATATACTGTGCTTTCTTAATAGCCAAGCCAAATCAACAATAATCCCGACTTAATCACGGCTAAGTCCTAACCAACAATGATCATGCTTGCTAAATTGTCAAGCCAAATGAACAATAATCCCGAATTAATCACGGCTAAGTCCTAACCAACAATGATCATGCTTGTTAATTATCAAGCCATGAACATTCTTCATGATGCCGTATCCATCAAGCTCAGTCATCACCAACTTGGCAGCCAAATCGTGGGGACCTCTCAAGCTTGCTCACAAGGGACAACCACTCGAGAGTCTATAAAACGTCTCAACTAATATTGCGAGCACCAAAACATGGTCATTCAATAATGACACCTTGAGCTCGCACACATGTACGACCACGCGACAATGTCTCATCATATTTCAACTAGCCCAAAAACATGGGTAGGTGTTACCCCCGCTCCAAATCACATTGTATCACATTAAGCAATCACACCAAAGTGGCGACATAACGCCCACATTTAGCAAGTAATATCACACATAATTTTTAACTGCGGTACCCCCGCGATAAATCATGAAAGACTAATAGAGATGAGTCTAGTATCTTAAACTCGTGACCCGAGTTTACTATGACGACGAACTCCGTTGTCTCTCATATTCTGATCGTCCCCCTCGGAAATGGTGACGGGCGTCACCATTGGGCTCCATGAGGGTTTTAATCCTTCACTTGGCTCCACGCGATAGACGTCCCTTTCAATCGAGGGGTAAGAATCACTACACCCAATCGTAGGTCAGGCGTCATGCAAGACTCTTTACCAATCCTTGACGGTCAAACATATACGTCAAACCATTTTGCCAAAACTTTCCGTTTTGGGGAAAGAAGTCTTCTTTACGGTTATCGGTTGATAGAACAAGAGTGATTTACACTTTGACGTAGGAAATATCTCCTTCGCGATCGCCGGTTGACACAAATAAAATAGTTGAAAGAAAAAGTAATACACCTTTGATGTAGGAGAAGTCTTCTTCTCTAGCCTTGGAGCTATTCAAACTTGGCTTTTCGTCCGCTTTGGCAATCTTCTGACCTCAAGAAGATCCCTTCTCAGTGTCGGTATCAGGTTTCTTGGTGTTCTATTACCAATCCAAACTTTTTCATACGTCACTCGTACGGTAATTTCTTTCCGGAATGATTCGGTCACAGTGACTTTTTAAGTCAACACCAACAAGGAAGGATTTCAAGGAATGCCAAAAGGAAGGGAAAATAGGAGTTCAATTTAAGAAAAGAAGCACGAGACTCTTTAATGTAGTCGAGTCAGGTAGGATTACTTGCATAAAGATCCACAGTTTGGGTAAGAACACTTTCTCTTTGAAAGGTCCTATTCGAACATTTATCCAAAACCAATGTTTTAAAGGTGACGATTAATCCGACATAGCGTGGTTTTTCCTGAATTATGCATAGTTGGACAGCTATGCCTAATTAAGGACTAAACGACGACATATCCGTCCTCATCAAAACGGTTATCGCATTCCATGTGCACAAAAATTGCTCATTTGGTAAAAGAAGAGTATTTTGAAATGGCGGGAATCGAATTATCTAAAATCATTTAAAATCACAACGTTACATAGGGCATTTGTAAAATATTTATAAAAATTCTATCATTTGCATCTGCACAGTAATTAGACGGTTCATGAGATGAAATCGACACAATTTTATAAAACGGCATTCGCTAAATTTTCTGGAGCATACTAAAATGACTTACAAGTCAGCAACCAACCATTTATAAAACGTCGTCAAAGTGGTTTTGAATTACGGATCACAGCAAGTATAAGGATCGTTAAAACAGAATAAGGATAACCAAAGACGACACATATGTAAAAGATTCTCTAACGAGAACCACTAAACTTCAAAAATCAAGTTATACTAAGATTGGGAGAATTTTGAGGCAAGAATAACCTCAAACCAATAAACCCTTAGCTTCTTGATAACTCAAATCTTCAAATAAGCCTTATTCTTAAAACTCTCCTAATTCCTAACCCGAGAATGATAAAAGTATGAGGCTTTTGCCTACGGAAAGAATTTCGAGTCTATTTTCTAGAATTGTAGGGCCCGCTGCCCAAAAGTTTCAAAACCTTAGTGAAATTACCATTTTACCCCTATCTATCAAAGCTGCCATTTTTCAGAATTTTATTGCTCCACTAAATTAAGTGTATCTCCTAAACCGTGTGTCTGCAAAGGCTGAAATGTTTGTTCAAATCTAAGTTTGTTCGATACCTAGAACCTACAGTTTTACATATTCAGGTCTTGCTATTTAATTTTTTGGACCTATTACTCATTCAAATTCTGGTCTTAATTTTTGACTAGTTTTATCGTGTTGGCGAAAACTCATTCGCCGGGCGTCGATATGACTCCATCCGAATTCCTACATGTACTTAAGATGTTTTTCCATCTCTTAGTTCACTTTCCTAGGTCTTCATAGACAAAAAATATTTTGAAACATAACCAACAAGCTGCTAATCAAAAGTTGTTCTTAAGAAATTGGGGCAAATTTTTGTTGCTTGCGAAAATGAGCATAATTTGAAACCTGTTGATGCTATTGATGTGAGACCAATTGGAGGTGATAGCTCTAAGATTACTCTACAGACACCATAATTCTTTTTTGAAAAGTTAACAAAAAAATATGAAGTTATACTCGTTTTCCCAATGGTGTTCTAGTTTTGACTACTTTTCGTAAAACGACGATATCTCACTCATCCGGAAGAGATACGACCCTATCGAATTAGTCACATGCACATAAGACCTAGATCTATGTTTCTATCAAAACTCCCAGATGTCTCACGACCAAAATATTTCGTAATTAACCCCACAACCTGCTGGTTACAAACTGCCATAAAAATCCATTTCAAAATCCAACCAGACACCATCTTAATTCCTCAAACCCTATACAAAGCCATACCTCATTATTTAACACCCTTCAAAAAAATGAGGTGAGTGTTCAAAATCAGAGTCGACTAGTGAATTAACTATTGGTAATTATAGATTTGATGAGACAAAAGAACAAAAGAATGAAACATAAGAACTAAATCATCAAGATTAGAATTCTACAAGCTGGTGGAGAATTATGGAAGATTTGGTCAAAGGTATCAAAGATAAAGATTAGGAAGGTTTTAATTAGTTTCCTAATATAATTATATTACTTCCTTTGTAAGTCTTGAACTATCTATATAAAGAGTTTCATAGACATAGGTTATTGTATCCAGAAAAACGTGTGTGTGTACACTGGATCAATGTAGACGTCTAAAGTTGTGTGGTGTAGCCTCAAGGTAATCAAGGTTTTCCTTGATCCCTGTTACTGTTAGAGATAGGTAACCGTATTATTATGATAAAATAATATTAAGGCTTAGTGGAAACATATGATAATAAAACCTTGTTGATGATAACATTGTTCTTTGTTTAATTTCGTTGTGCATATATGTTATCAATATTATTATTTATCCTAGATATAAGTTCTAAACAAACTGAGCTTAAAGATCCTATCTGGTGGTATCAGATCCATGGGGCTCTTGATCTAGGATATACAGGGTTTTACTGATTTTCTATTTTGAGCAAATTCAATAAATCAAAGGTTTTTTTATTTTTGGTAACTGACAAATTCAGTGAATTACGGTTTCCACCAAATCCTAATTCAATAAAGAAGAAGGTATAATTTTCGGTTATAATAAAAAGCAGAAGTTGGTGTCGATCTTTATTACTAGAGATAGAAGTCTCATGAAGGTTGCAAGGTCTGGTTTACATCAACAAAAGATACTGGAAGTTTGATTGCAAGAATTTGTTGTTCGTTCTTGGAAAAAGCTTTAAAACGATTATTGCATAATTAGGGTTTGCTCGTTATTCATGGTTTTTAATATTTTCCTACATCGTGAGTGTTTCTTCTATCCTTGATGATCGCATACTGTCCAGGAAAATTTATTGATTGAACAATCACTGATTGTTTCTCGTTAACTGTTTTTCAGGGTAGCGGTTCAACTAGGGTTAGGGTTTCGTTCATTGTGTTGGTATCATTTGTTTGGTTGATTAACTGAATCTGTGCATTAATTCTTACTATCATTATGGATCGTGTGTTCAAGGGAAGATAACGTGGTGCTGATCATTGTATTTAAACCATAACTCGTTAGGGTTTTCTTCTTTATTGGTTCATGTTTTGATCTTGCGTTTGCTGGGTGTTTCTTTTATGGTTTCCTGGTGGATCGATCTGCTACTGTCGCTGGTTTGCTTCTTGGTAGGGATTTGTTGGTTTGAATATGAGTAAGGATTTTAGAGACAAGAATGTAAGCGTGACTGAGTGTAAGGCTCAAAGTTCTATTATATGCGGATGTGATCTTATGGGCTTGTGTAATCAAACATAGACCACAGATTATTTAAAAACTAGTGGTTTGTCTAACTTTTGAGATGATTACTTTGGAAGAAAAGGGAACTTAATACTGTCATGTATATGTTAATGTTGCTTCTATGCGTTTGTGGTGCTAATGGTTAGTACTGTTCGTTTTATATTAATGCTTCCATAAGGAGATTAGTGCTGCCTTGATTCATTACTACTGCTCGATTTAAGGAATGTTAACACTGCTTATGTAAATTAGTGTTGCCAACAGTACTAAGTTCTAAGGTCGAAGATAACTTACTACTGTTTGAAGATATTACTATTGCTTGACATAGTTTATGCTGCTTGCTTTATCAGATATCGGACAGTACATGGTTTGGACGATCTCGGACAAACACACAAAAGGAAGTTTTAGTTTAAATGTTCTTAAACGTTTAAAAGGTCAGTTTCTGGATTTCTTAGATTAATTGGTTACGAAGAAGGTTGTCTATTACTTATTTGACGATGAAGTGGAATTAATTGGGTACGTGTTCTTATCATATCTTAAACGGCTTACAACGTTTAGAGATAACTTGTTCGTGCTTACAACGTTGTGACAAAGACTTGACGAATCTAGCAAAGGTGTGTGATTTACAAACTTATGGTGCTCAATGCGCACATTTGCTATCACTTGTTATGTATCTCATAGAAGATGAGAATTTTTGTCAAGAGGTTGCGATCTACTTATATTTCACAGATTTATTTATAAGTTTGACGTCACTTAGATAGTACAAGATATAAGACACAAGTTTGGGTTATTCTACTTCAACATCAAGTTAGTAATACTTAGTTTTCTTTATCAGTAATCATTACATAGAGCCTACAGAATTGAAGATTCTAGAAATGGTTAACATATGGGTTTCAGGGGAAGCTTATTGTTAAAATATTTAACCATTTACATGCACCACTTAAGGTGAAGGTTTTTACTATTGCTAAATCATTATTACTACTACTAGTTTAAGTTTCTACTGCTTGAATTCATTATTCTTATTATGCGTTGATGTGTGCTAAAACACACATCATTTGTATCCCAAAAAATGCTAATAAACGGACTAAAACACTAAAATATGGATAAATATGTTGCAAATATGTTTGTATTGTGTTTTTATGGGGAAGATGAGTTTTACAGAGATGATTTGAGATTTGAAAACTTTATAATCATTCGGTGGTATAGCAATGGAATGCATATTAACTTAAGGGGAATGTCTTAAGTTAAGGGGAAGCAGTTTACAAAGGAAGTTTTGTTTCATTCAGGGAGATCCATGATCTCAACTTCAGGGGAAGCATTGATTAAAGGCTTTATGATGAAGTTTGTGAAGAACATTATTTGTTTTGTCATCATCAAATAGGGGAAGATTGTTAGGAATTATAGATTTGATGAGACAAAAGAAAAAAAGAATGAAACATAAGGACTAAATCGTCAAGATTAGAATTCTACAACCTGGTGGAGAATTATGAAAGATTTGGTCAAAGATATCAAAGATAAAGATTATGAAGGTTTTAATTAGTTTTAATTAGTTTCCTAATACAATTATATTACTTCCTTTTTGTTAAAGTCTTGAATCTTTATATCACTAATGAGTTCTCTGACATAGTTATTGTATCCAGAAAAACGGTGGTCGTTTTACACGGGATCTAATTGTTTAGACGAGTCTAAGTTGTGCATGAGTGCTTGCTTTACAGGTAATCAAGGTTTAATCTTTGACTAACTATTACTGTCTTGAATACGATTAAAGTATTATTCTGATCAAATAATTTGAGGTTAGTGGAAACGTAAACGTTTATGATATAAAACCTTGTTGATTATAACAATTGTTCTTTGTTTATTGGTCCCGCTATGCATTTTTAGTTCTCAATATTATTATCTTTTCCTACGTTATAAGTTCTAGAAACCAACTAAGCTTAAAAATCCCTATCATTTACCATATGGATAGACAATACTTTACCAAATTTGATATATCCAAAACCAGCGAAAGTGAATGTGGCGAAAATTGTTTCGGAAGTTCATTGCTTCTTTCATGATGCCTCGAGAAATGACTAGAGACCATTGTATCACTCACAAAGTCCTAGAAGAGCTTTAGTATTCGCATAAACAACTTTCATATAAAAGTATAGAGGCTCTCTACAAAGTTAGGAATAAGTGATCTGAAAATAGTCAATACTTATATAGATTCTTTTATATAAGTCAATTAGGGCGGTATAACCCGAAGGCACGCGTAGACGGAATTGGTCAATATTTATATAACTGATCGGTTTAGGTAGTAGATAGTAATACAGTCATAAGATAGACTCAATAGAGCATAATTATAGCAAGAGTTAACGTACTCTTTTACACAGGGAATGCTTTTCTTCACTATTGCATCAATACTTTATCAAAATTAACTCTTTGCGTGGCGAGGCGATTTATCAAAACATTATATAACGTATCAGTTACATCATTGGACGGGGATATCTGTATAATATATATTTTATATATTACTTACATCAAGTGCTATCCACTTGTCACGCACATAGTATGCAATTAAAGATACTACATAAAGCATATAGAGGATTGGGAAGGATGCGTGCGCGGATATCGGACAATAGTGAAAGACTCTTAATTTTTTTTTGAAAACAGTTATAGTCCAGGTTTTTGAAAATGACCTAGTTCGCTACAACCATACCAATCGTAACACCCTCAAAATCACAACGTAGCGGAATACTACTTTGGGGTGCTAATTCACAGTCCAAACACACAAGTCATAGAAAACGGCTTTTTAAGACGTTTGAAAATTATTTAAAATGAAGTTTCAATTCGATTTAAATGTTTATCGAGTTGGCACAGGTCCCAATATAATTTAAAACAAATTCCTTATGTCATAATGCGATCTCGTTCCTAAAATATGGTTTTTTTTTATCGTATGTGATTATGCACCGAGTACTTTAATCTTGAGATTCGCACTTATTTCCATCCAAGCAAGCATAATAAACCTATGGTTTAGATGCTAAAAACAGGTCAACATTATTGTTGAGTTAATCACATAGTGTTTATAATACACCATTTTGAAACAACAAGCATAGCAAAACAGTTGTTCACAATCAATGCGTTGCTAGAGCCATGACAGAACCTTAACCAGGTGCCCATCCCGAGTGAAGTGTTAGTGTTACATACTCTCGTATGCTACGTACAATCAATGTCATAAATCAGAGTATGTCCACCCCGGATCCAACAGCACGACAGGGTCGTTAGGGCCAAATAGATCTATTCCACATTGCGTTAGCTTTTACCTATCAAGGTAATTAAACGGTCCACACGGGTTAAGGGCACACGCACAGACACTCATAGCAACGAAATCACGTTTCACTTATCAATGTTACTTGCGTTTTTCGATTTTTCAAAACTCAAGCATGTATCTCCCTGAGAGGTTTTGAAAACATTAAAAACTCATTATAAAGCGTGGCTCTGAACTGTACTGGATCGAAGACTGTGATTTAAAACATCAAATCAATCACGTACGTCCTAAACCATAGAACTCAGGACCCAGCGACTAGACAGGAATGTTGTCGAGCGATTAGCAGAATGAATCAATATCATGATCGAAGGATAAGTCATATCGAGGACATAAGATATAAATATATATATATATATTTTTATTATATATAATAATATTATTTATTAGACAAACAACAAACACACAAATATATATTACATATATAGTTGCAAAAACCCCGCTTCCGATGGACAGATATGATTTTTGATTATTGTTTTTTTTGTTTTAATATTCGGTTTTTTAAAATTGTTTATTAATAGACAACATTTTGTTTTCTAAATTTGTTATTGGGAGAGGATTTTTATATGAATGTTTTTAGTAAATTTTAGAAAAGATAAAATCACTCATTATATATGGAAATTATTTATTTCAATTATTAAAAATGAAATAAATTCATTTTATTTGATTAGAGTGTCATAAATAGTTTGATAATTTATCACAAGAAAAGTTTAAGTTTTGTAATCTACAATTTTTACACGAAATAAAGTCTTCACAAGTTTATTAGTTATAAATACATATTCGTTCAATACAATTTGAAGATAGTCTACACCATGATTAATACTAAATTCGATACCCTCGGTTTTAATTTTTTCAAACCGGGGAATCGCCTACCCTTATTAATTATTGTATAGTTTAAGCAATTTATTCAGAGTTATGCGATATGTTTGAGATGTTTTGAACGTCTTCATTGTTCACTCTTGGTTGCGGATTTCCTTGAGGGCTTAGTAGCAGCGTTAAAAGTAATGTATGTTGAGCCTCCTAGTGGCTTGTCTTTCAAATTCTATTAGCTCGATCTAATGTTGTTTTATGAATCAATAATTTATTGACAACTATGAACATCCCATATGCGTACTTTGCCATCTATGGAGCCGCTAATGAAATAGTTGCCATCCACGGGGTCAAACTCAACATACGTCACTGCATCATAGCGTCACAAGATGTAAAAGAAATACTCCATGAGTGGATACTGAGACGAGAACATTAATATAGTTAGCACTCACCATAGTTGGTGTGAGTAAATATTTTCAGGCATTCATGATGTCCAAGCTTCCACATACGAACAGTTTTATCAACCGAGGAGGCAGATAGAAGACACTATATCAGAGAAAACATAAACTTATTAACTTAGAAGTAGGTTCTTTTAAAAAGATATAATCATAGCAATCATTAAATAACCAATAGCTATATACCACCTGCACATTTAGCTCGGCAATTACATACCTTGGTAATTGTATGGTGAATTATAAAAACAAACATAAGAAACTAAACATTTATGTAACTAATACAAATAATGATTATTTATTTAGAACGATTATACCTTGGCAGCTCTAGTGCTGCTGGGAATGATGTTGAAAGAAGCGGCTCTTCCACCTCTCCAGTCCTTCATTGATGGTCCATCAACGGTCTTTTGGGTGGCTGAAACATGGTTAACAAAACGTCAAAAATGTTTTACTAATAGCTAAATATATAGGCTAATATGTTTTTTAATGATTACCCAATTGCATTGTTACATACCAGTTGTCTGGCTTTCCTTGTCAGCTATAGCACGGTACTGTATTGAAGCTACAACAATAACAAAAACAACGTCCTAAAAAAGAATAAGCATATGAGTTTCACAAAGATCACGGATGTATCATCTATTTGAATATCAGACAACACGGGCATAAATGTAACAGTTGGTGCTTCAAGTCACATTAAAATAAGATGCCAATTTGTAGTCGATTGTTAGTTCGTGTTTTAAAGTTTTTTCAGCAAAGCAAGTACCTGAACAAAAGAGTCGCTACCATAGCTCAAATCAACATGCACTTTAAATAGTAACACATTTATACATAATTTAAAAGCTCAGTTTCATTAAAAAAAAACTATACCCCAATTGCAGCTTTAAGATCATCTAGTTTTTAAAATAATGGTACAACCCTTAAAGGAATTTTTAAATGACAGTCGAGTTGTGAAAGTTCAACAGCAACCACATCAGAAGGGGCGGTGCCCATTGAGATTATATAAGCACCAAAACTATCTGATGGAAGCTTAGATATGACCTCAAACGTCTCGAAAACATCAAAAATTTATTTAGTTTTGGAAAAATCCAAGCCGTATAGATTTATATGTTTAAATATTTTGATTTCGATGACAATTATATTAGCCAACTGCATGTCATGATGTCACCTTTGGGAAGTAGATATTGCATTAGTAACCTTGCAGTGATTATATCTGTTTATTCTCATTATACACAAGTTGACCTGTTACTCAAGCACTTGACTTGCGCCCATGCATGTCATGATGTCACCTTTGGGAAGAAGCGCAAACATGGCTAACTTTGCATAATACACATTTTTCAAGTGTACTGTAAATGCCATAATAGTTGTTTAATTCTTTATCACTTTAATAAGTAATGATATTTATTTACAAAAAATTATGAAACATATATTTTGATATACAGTGATTGGGGACCATTCAATATAAAATCACTTTTTTGTACAGAACTTTTTTTTTGAACGGCGACTTTTATTAAGAAAAACTAGCAAGGAGCTAGAAATTACAAAGAAATAAGAGACGGGTTT
>BQNB010072503.1:0-32414 GCA_026074375.1 Tanacetum coccineum
AAACCTTCTAGAAATTGGTTCACATAAGGAGAAGTAAAACAAATATGTTTTACAAATTACAAACACTACACTTCCTAATTGGTAAATCATCGCATGAGCATAGTAACCAAAACATTATTTCCCTCTACCCCCCTTGCCGTCTACTTTCACCTTTCTCATTACCAAAATAAGTTTTCTCCATTTGCTTATACATAAGCATGTGATACCATCTTATACCATTCAAACTTCCCTAATTTTTTCTTATAAATAGTAAGCACCTAACACCACCGCATTCACGACAAATCAAACATACATATATCTTCCTTTTCTCTCTATAATTTCGGAAACAATAAGAATAACACAAGGGATGTGCAATATTTATTTGGTTAAAGGTAAAAAAATTAGGGTTTTGAAGCATAATCTAGGGTTTTATTAAGTGTTCTTGAGAAATTTGTGCACTTCTAATCATCCAAATCATCACCATCTCTTTGTAAGAATTTCATCATATTTATTTTCATTAACTATAATTATTTCATGCTTGTTTTCATATCACCACTATATATATGTTGTGTAAGAACTTCAATTAAACATGTTTATGAAACCTAATTTGAGCAGAGTTTTATATCAAATGTACACATGAAAACACCACTCTTAAGAACACTTATGGCACATTCATTGATCTAACAACTTAATACTATGTCTTAGGTATTTCCATTATGAATTTCATGAATTTATGAGATGTTTTACTATTTTTAGAAATTG
Organism: Tanacetum coccineum; assembly: GCA_026074375.1. Classification (NCBI taxonomy): domain Eukaryota; kingdom Viridiplantae; phylum Streptophyta; class Magnoliopsida; order Asterales; family Asteraceae; genus Tanacetum; species Tanacetum coccineum. The sequence continues at coordinate 742 of BQNB010072503.1, forward strand.
GTACAAGAGAAGGTGTCTAAAACTGCACCCTGAACTTTACACGAAATTATGAGCACCTTAAGAGTGGTTTGGCATTTTGAAATTTTTGTAGCTAAGACCTTAACCTAAACTCAGCAAGTTGTCCTAAAAATTGAGTGAGTTATGGCTAAAAACAAATCTAGTGAAACAAATTGTCTTAAAAACAGTCGGACCTTTATGTCTTGTAAGGAAAATATAGACCCTTTCCAAGTTGATTCGTGTTGTAAGGCTAACATTTTTGGAAAGATAACTCACAAACCTTCAATCTAGGCCTTTTTGAATGGATTTGTTTCAATAGAAAATAAAAGATTCATGAACCCGTGAAGTTGAAAGTATTTTCTACCCAGAAAAACTGCTCGTATTTTATAAGTTTAATTAACTAGTAAACTTGATTTCAATCGCATTTTGCACTTGGTAAACCTTAGACACAAGTATATATAGATGATAAAACTATTTATAAAACTCATATACATTTAGTACACTTCATATTGTAAACCTAAAGTGCATCGTTATTAAATTAGGTCGCGGTTAGGACTTGTGCTATCTTTTAACTTGTAACATTTCTCAATTTCAGGTCATTTTACGACTCCTAATATTTGTCACTATTTATTTTGGTCGGATACGCGTTTACTTTTAATTTTACCTTTGAGTTAAACCGCGTAGACTAGAAATAACCAATTAATGTAAACGGTCATCAAATAAATTAAGGTTTACATCAACCAAGTAAGAAATAATTATTAAGAAGATAATTATGTACTTTGCGTATTTTATTTTTATTGGTCACGTAAAAGGGTTACGTTTCGCAATAAAATGCATTTGGACACACCCCGGAAATACTTAGACTTACCTAGACTCAAGCCAATACCTACTTTTATAACCTTAACACGAAATTAAATCAATTTTTGTGTCAAATGCCCACTATGGCTAGATATATACATATACATACCTAGAAAATCACCTAAAAATCTCCTAATGATCCTCACAAGTACTTGTACATCCTAGTTCTCATTAATACTTGTCCTAATTGTCTCCACTAACCTAATACACATTGGATAATACCCAAATTGCCTCTCTTTCTCTCTTGGGTGCCGGTTACATGCATGTATGCATACAAATCCATAAGATCTTTCTAGCTAAGCAAATCTTGTACAAACACATCACAATTAAGGATGGTACTTGAGTAGTTTTATCAAAACAATGTGTAGTTAACTAGAAAATTGCAAAACCACTAGGATTAGAGTCGGTTTGGTTTTGTTTGTGTAACTAGGAGAGTTAACTAGCCACTTTGCCTATAAATACACACATACTCTTACCATTCTACACTCTTACAACTCACATACATCTTAAACACTCTCAAACAACTAAACATATATTGTTTCCCTTGCGTCGAGTCTTAAACCGCAAACAAACACACTCACTTACTTCATTTCGAACCAACAAATATCCACAAGGGTTATTCGAGCTAGGGTTGGGTAATTACAAAGGCTTTGAAGCCAAGGGTTGGTTATTTCGATCGTGTACGCATTTGGATTAGCATTCTACGCGTCCATTTACTCACCACAAGACTCTAGGACCCTTGTAAGTCCCTCACGACATTATACATTTTCCTATTGTAGTTTCCTTTTGATTTCTAGATTATGTCACGATGAATACGTGATACACGTACCTATACGTGCATATGTTAGACCTTGTGTGGTGCTAGAGTACAAGAAAATGTGTATAAGGAAAAACTAAAGTCTTAAACACTTCATTTGAATAAAAGCTTGGACACAAACGCGAACCTTTACCCATATACACAAATATTAAATAATCTATACGTAAACTTTTCTTGTAAACACGACATGAAGACTAAGGAATGTGTAAGCAACCTTATCTAGCGTGTGCATGTAGCGAACACGACCCTATGCATGCTAAATAAGCTCACATTTGGTTTACTAGCTCGTTAACGAGTCTTAAGAGATACTAGAACACATAACGGGCCACTAATGGCTTCGTTAAACCCACGCAGTCCACACTCGGGCCCAACAGGCCCAACACTGGAGACCATAGCTTATTAATAAGCTCATTCGAGCTTATTAAGGATTTCGGGACTTATTTCACTCGTAAGTAATAAGCATACGAGAAAAGGAAACCTTAGCGGGCCGTGAACGAGCCCATTAAATCCAAACAGGCCTAATAAGCCAACTAGGCAGACCCACAGCTTATTAATAAGCTCACTCGAGCTTATTAAGAGACCTACGTGCTTATTAACTCGCATGGACGCTAACATAGAATGTAAACATAATCAAAACCTTAATGGGCTTGACAGCCCATTAACATATCCGAAATGCGAGCCCATAAGCCACAATAAGCTTAAACAACTTATTCGTGAGCTTACACTAGAGATGCAAATGTAAAACCGGTTTTTTTTAAAACCGGTACAAAAACCGTAACCGGTTTTTTTAAAAACCGGTTTTTTTTAACCGGTTCGGTTAAATATAACCGAACCGGTTAGACCGGTTTTCGGTTTTTTTCGGATACCGGTTTTTTACCGGTTTTAAAACCGGGTTTAACCGGTTTTTTAAAAAAACCGGTTAAAACGGCTTAATGAGCTTATTATGAACTTAAGAACACTAATGGACCCCTTGATATCTTCGGGTTAGAGTTATTGGGCTAGCAAGCCCAATAAGCTCGAATAAGCTCAAATAAGCTCACCCGAGCTTATTTTCAGCTTAAACAGCTTATAAGCCTTTTAATAAACCTAGAAAATATTATTGGACCCAAATGAATCAAGCCCAAACACTTAAAAGCCATTTGGGCTCCAATGAACTTATTGACTTAGTAAAATAAGTTAAAATCAATGAGGAAACCATAATGGGCCTTATTGATAGCATTCGGTTACGGCTTTTTGGACCAACGAGTCCAATAAGCCCAATAAGCTCGAATAAGCTCCAATAAGCTCTCCTGAGCTTATTGGCAGCTCAAGCAAACTTAAATAAGCTTAACGAAGGCATTTGTGTTTTTAAAACTTAATTGGACCCTTAAAGCACTTAACGGACTTTAATGGGCCCAATAAGGCCCATTAAGCCAAAATAAGCTCGTTAAAGCTTATTTATAAGCTAGGGCAACTTATATGGCTTATTTGGACTTAACTAAACATAATGTCACTTGTTAGAACTTAATTGGACTTAAAATGCAATTTTTGTAAATGTTAAAGGACTAAAAGTGTAAATTACAAACTAGAGGGACTAAAACTGTCATTTTTAGACTTTAATAAGTCCAGGGGCTGTTTTGAATATTCTAAAAGTTAAGGGGGATGATATGAAACTATAAGGACCTAAATTACAACCTTGTAAAGTGAAAGGACTAAAAGTGTAATTATTGAAGCTAAAGGGTTTAAAATATAAATAAAGCATAATTATAAGCCCAGGGGCTGTTTTGTATTTATAAGAAACTCAAGGGTATTTTGTAAACAAAAGTATATTATTTAAACACTTAACTAGTCGGACGGACTATAATATACTCGGGTGTTATTCAGTTTTGAATAACGAATTAATAAATAAGAAAACGGGCTTAAGTAATAATTTAATAAATAAAGTATAATTTATTAAATAATGATTTCACGTTTCTCGAGAACCATCAGAATTATAAATACAATAATCATGTGCACCACCACACAAGTGATAACAGTATATATAAACTTGAAATGGAATTTAGTTTACACAATGAGTCGTTAGCTTAAATGTGTGACTAAGAACTGACCGTAATTTACTAGTAATTGACGGTTGTGATATTCATTGCTTTACTTGATATTTTATTATCATTCAGAGAACTACCTGCTAAGGTGAGTTCATAGCCCCATGGTTTTAAAATGTTATTTAAATGAGTTACATCTTTGGGGTGAGAACATGCTTTGTTTTACAAATTGGAAAACCGGCAAGTGTAACATTTTTATACAACGATCCTGCACGTGTTTGCCTAAGTACGATAACCCATTGAGCCCTATCATGACTGTTAGTTACATAGTTGTAGTTGGAACTGCATTGTGTAGAGCGCGAATGTTATGATAGATCTATACGGGATTGAGACTAATCCCGTTCGGGGTGACAAGTATCACCGGGAACGAACAGTTATAGCAGTCGAATTTTAGGATTTTTAGGGTTAGAACATCATACATTGGTAATTTACTTGCAATTTATTTGCATTCTATACAGTCAAGCTTCGGTGTCATGAGCTTAGTAAAAATGAAAATCACTGTTTTAAGATTGTTTGCATTGTTGCTAAATCTACATTGAAATCTTGCGGTCCTACTAATGATTTACATAAACCTATGAATTCACCACATTATGTTGACGTTTTTAAGCATGTTTTTCAGGTCAAATAAGCACAGGTGCGATGATACATTGGAAGTCAATAATTGAAGAGTCAACACTTAAGATTTGGGGTCTTATTATATTTTGAGGACAATTGTTATAAACCTGAATCTTTATTTATATTGTTGAACAATTTAAAGCCATGGGCTTATGTAACAAACAAATATTTTGTTATTCCAATGTATCTTTTTCAAACGACATGTTTAGTAGTCGTTCTCAGATCTTGTGCTATTGATCCATAAATGTAACGCCCTCGGATATTCAACATTCCGCTGCGTTCTCAGATTTGAGGATGTTACTGTTTTTTTGTTTTCAAGTGGGCTAAACAAGGTTGTCAATCTACTAGATTATATGTGGTGTTTTCTACTATGTATTGTTATTTGGAAAGGATAATGTGAATTCAATTGCATTTTTTGTTATTCTACTAATTATTTTAAAGAATTACAAATGTTTAATCATTTAATAAAACATACGCATCTTTAGAAAAACAATACAAAATAAAAACCCTACAATGCATGTTACATTAAACACCGTTCTAAAATTACAAAACATTATTCGACAATTCATTTGCTATTTATATGTAGGGGACAAGACTACGAAATAAATATACATGATTTGACAATTCATTTGCTTTTTACTGCAGCATATAAGACTACTAAATGACAGTGTTGTTTATCGCTTAAAATTTTAAAAGATATATGACATGATTTGACAATTCAGTTGTTTTTTAATGCAGCGGATAAGACAATTCAATGACAGTGTTATTTATCGCTTAAAATTTCACGCGATATATGACATGATTTGATAATTCAACAGCTTTTTACTAACACTAAATGACTAATGAATGCAAATGTCGTAAAATTATAGCTTATATATATAGACATAACTTGGAGACTATCAGTTTCAAACTAATTTTTCAATCAAACAAATTGTTAATTGCATTTTTTCATTTTTTACCATGGCTACTAACCCAAATAACGTTAGATTAACTATCCTTATGGCACTGCAAGAAGCACATGATGAAGAGTATTGTTTGGAGGAACAAATGTTACGCTTGATGCATTGCTTCGTTGATAGATTTATGAGGCGTAGGCCAAAAATTAACAGGCTTATGACATTACCAGATCACCCACTTATTGACTACGATCGCTACGCCTTAGAGAGAATGATAGGGGCGGACATGAGAAATGCTACAACCTTGAAAATGGCCAGGGATGAGTGCTGAGGAGTATGGAAAAAAGGCAAAATTCATCAAGAACTATAAAAAAAATATAAAAGCTTTATTGCTTAACATCAGTTTGCTAACCATGTATGTTTTTGTTTATTGTTATTTTTATGTTTTCAAATCGTCTAAATAAGTTGGCCATATACTCTTGTACATGTGGTGTTTACTATCTTGTAATCCGTTAATTTAAATTTTCAATTATGAGTTTGAAAAATACAAAAATAAAATTATACAAATGTACAGAACAAAAAAATTTGAAAAAAACGCGCAAGGAGAACACACTTTGCAACATGATATCTTATTCATATTAAAACTACTTCTAAAAATATTACTTCATTGTGTACCGCTCATTAAGAAGAACACAAATGACCACAAAAACAAAATTTTATACAACGTATAGATATGCTAAAACGTTCACAAACATTCCCACTATCACTTTATAATCTTTTTTGGATCAAAAATTATTGAAAAATAGGCGCAAGTGACACACTTTAAAACATGGTATCTTATTCATATTAAAACCATTTTCAACAAATATTACTTCATTGTGTAGCGCTTATCAAGGATGTTGGGATTAAAAGTCTTCTTGATGCTGTTTGAATTACTGCTGCTCATGTGTGTGTTTAATGCCTTCTCACTGGGATTTATGTGCTGCTTATGAACTTCAAAGAAAATATGCTAAGTGTTTACTACTGCTAGTACACAGTTACTACTGCTAGTGAATATTAGTACTGCTCAAGGTTAAGACTGCTCAGAGATTAAGACTGCTTGAAGTTAATGCTGCTGAGAAGTTACTGTTTGTTGTTAGTACTGCTTATATGATATGTATTAAGTTATTTGTTTATAGAAAAGATTTTAGATACTTAGAAAAGTATTGTAAGCCGACTAGGGCTCCTTGGTGTATAAAAGGAGGTCCTAGGGCATAGAGTTTGAAGTACCAGTACCAGAACCAGAACCAGAACCAAAACCAAAAATCAATCTTAGTCGTATAATTCTTAGCTTCAAGGTCTTTGTAACCCTAATACTTTGAGAGTATTCATATTATTATCATTAATAATATTGGAGCTTATTTATTGAATTGTATGTTCATTGAATTAATGTTTCATTAATAATTCTTCTTAATATTAAAGATTAGATTCCGCATAATCTTTAATACATTCAAACAAAGTTTCTACTATAGTTGTGTTAGATTTATCTAATATAACTAAACCTTAAACAAGCTTAAGGAATTCGATCTATTGAAGTGGGATCAACAAGTGGTATCAGAGCTTGTAAGAAGCTTTGAAAGAGAAGAACTTGTTTTTATACACAAGATCCTTTTTTTAAAAGATATGGATCAAGATTCTGCACACATGGTGGCTGCATCCAAAGTTCCCATGCTCAAACCTAGTGAGTATGAGATCTGGAGGATGAGGATTGAACAATATATCTAGATGATAGACTATGCACTGTGGGAAATCATAGAGAATGGTTCAACCTTGCCAATAACAACAATTGTGGAAGGTGTTATGACAGTGATGCCTATTACAACTGCTAAAGAAAAGGCTCAAAGAAGATTAGAGGTGAAAGCTAGAAGTACTTTAATGATGGGCATTCCTAATGAACATCAGTTAAAGTTTAACTCTATAAAGGATGCTAAGAAGTTGCTGGAAGCTGTTGAAAAGAGATTTGGTGGGAATGCAACTACAAGAAAGACTCAAAGGAATCTCTTAAAGCAGCAATATGAAAACTTCACTGCTCCAAGCTTAAAGATGCTTGATCCAACTTTTGATAGTCTTCAAAAGCTTGTGAGTTAGTTGGAGCTTTTAGATGAAAAGCTTTCACAAGAAGATGTTAATAAAAAACTATTAAGAAGTTTGTCACCTGAGTGGAACACACATGCTGTTGTATGGAGGAATAAAGCTGATTTAGAGACAATGAGCATGGATGATCTCTACAACAACTTTAAGGTGTCTGAACCAGAAGTTAAAGAAATGTATAGCTCAAGTTCAAACACATAGAACATGGCTTTTTGTGTATCTTCAATTAAAACCTAGCGCACTAATGAAGCAGTTAATTACTGCTCATGGAAGTTTCTACTGCTAGCTATCAAGTAAATGTTACTATCTCTACTATTATTGTTTAATTTGAGTGATGTTGTTATTTGTGCATTCTTTACTAGTCAACCAAAAAACTTGTCCTCAAACTTTGTACATGAGGACTTGCCAACAAATTATCCAGATGGACATGGAGAGATGGTATTTGAGATGTCAAATGGCCCATGTTGACTATGAGGGCTTGAGGTTTTTGAAGAATACAAGAAGGAAGTAAGGACATCAAATAACGTTATTTTATATAGCATCGTTTTTTCTACGATTTGAACCATTTTGTTTAGTTAATGCAAAGAATTTTATTTATCATTTATATTTGAGAATTGCAGTAATTGTGGAGTATTTGGTGAAACATAGCTAAAGGCGAGCATTCTGGAGCATTGTAAAATTGAAGATATTTTGAAGATTACCAGTTCTGAAGACCAATACGCCGGTATCCATCAAGAAGATACGGCGTATCGTGCATGCACTCACAAATAATACAGATGATTAAAGAGCAATACGCCGTATCTGAGGAATCTCAATACGTCGTATTCCAAGATATGGAATCATTATAATAATTCTGGAAGTTATCACACGTTGGTCCCTACTACAAGAAATCCCCAATACACCGTATCCAACCGATTGGATACGCCGTAATTGCCGACCTTCCAAACACTTATAAAATAGAAAACTTCAAAAAATGAGTTTTAAGAGGGCTATGCTAAATCATATTCTCGTACCTTAAACCACAAAAGTGATTTCAGAAGAGGAAAAATGAGAAGATGAGGTCGAGCAACGTTTTCAATTCCATAATGACATCGTGTATTTCCATATACTTTAGTAATCGTTGGTATCATTCGGTTAAATCAGTTTGTTAACCTTTGGCTTTTTTAAATTATTACGATTGTATGTATTATGACGTTTGAAGGCTAAACCTTTTGGGTAGTAGCTATTTTTAATAAAGATCTGAATGTTTGGTATTTGTTTATATTGATTTCTTGAGTTATCGTTGTATCCTTGCTTATGTTTATCAATTTATACTTGTTTACGCGCTTTTGTATGCGACCTATCATTCAACTGGATCTAGCTAAGTGGACCAAGCAGACATATAAATTCCAGGATTCTCTACATATAGTATTTATACACCTAGAAATAATAGTTACACAAATATTGTCCTTTTAAGTCTGTGTCTAGATCGCTTCGGGCTTAATTAGGTAATTGGATATTGTCAATGGTATATTACGTGTGACTAGCAGTGTGACCTAGATATTCACCAAATATCGTTCTGTTCCAATGGAAAGTTGGACAAGTGGACCTACTAGTGTATAGATTGCCTTTAACGCGATTAAGTAGGTAAAGTCTCTATGAGCTAAGGGTTTAACAAGATCAACATTGTTTTAATCCCTAAGATAGATATTAATCAGAAATAATGATGCTTTATGTGGATGCTTTTAATTGTGAAGACATTAAACGTTGTCTAGGTCTTAGGATGATGTAACGCCTAAGTCTTAAGAATGATATGCCACCTCGAGAGAAGAAATCATTGCACTAAATAAATAAACTAACATTCTAATCAGATTAATAATGGTTGATACAATTTTCTTATATATGGTTCGATCGCTCTTTTATCTTTTGTTAATTAGCTTTGCTTTGGGTAACAAATTTCCTTGAATTGATTGTAGGTCACCAACAACCTCATCCCGTGCCAGTCTCTCAGGCTGAAACACCCTCCCCCCCCCCAATTTTCCATTAGAATTAGGATTAGATGTCATAGTTGAATATAGGATTAGAATAGATTAACATAGATTTGATATCCAAGATATTAATTAAATTGATAGATTTTTACCTACTCTCAATGATCGACACCCTACTTACCATGGAAACTACTATCCGATCGGGGTACACTGCCCGTTAAAGTATTGTTTTTGATTGGGTCGGCAAAATATAAATTTAAAACTTAAATCATATAAAAAACAACCTTACACTACAACACATCAAGAAAGCTACTATTAATAGCAATGAGACTATGGTTTTGATAAAGTCCAAAGTGGCGTCGGTGCTACAACTGTACAAGAGGGGACATTTTGCTAGGGAGTGCAAAGCTCCAAGAAATCAAGACAACAAGAAAGAACTATGGGAAAGCTCATAAATGGAGTGTGCCTATGGAAATTATCTACTTCCACATTCGTTGATGTCATTTGATGGTCCTTGTGTGGATATGACTGGATGTGATCGTCAGAGGACGGGCTAATTATGTACTCATGGCTTGATTATCTTCAAGTTTAAAACTCAGGAGGTTCCAATGATTCTATTTGTTCAAAAACTGGTCTTGAAAACTATTGACATCTCTTATATCTCAAATTGATCAACTTTAAAAGATTTAAAGAAATTGAGTTAATGGTTTTAGGTTATATAAGACAGGTTTTAAAGTCATGGAAGAAAAACTTAAAGTTATAAAACAAATGAAGTTTTGTATTTACAAGATAATTAAGGGCTTAAAATTTTTGAAATTATATAGAAGAAATAACTATTAGAGAGCTTAAGGAAAAAGCTTTATAGTTAAAAAAATATAAAGATGGCATTCAACTTAACGTTAGATAAATTTTAACATGCATCTAATGTTTAAACAAGCTCATAGTGTGTCCGTTAGTTGACCAATTGCAGAAAGGTTTAGGCTATGAAAAATATAATGCAGTTCCACCTCCCTACACAGAATTTCATTGCCTTAACACCTGACTGTCTTTTAATTGGTTTAGATATGTTTGTTATATGAAATGTAGTTAAGAACTGTAAAGCTATGTCTAGTGAAGGAAGAGACTAAGGTAGTTTGGAAAGGTGTGATGGATGGCCCAATTATGGAAGAGTATGGAGTGTTCAATGATAAGGAAGAGGATGTGTTGTGTCTCTGCCTAAAATAAAAAAACAAGTGTTGGCCTAGTATTGTTAAGAAAGAGTTTGACAAATCATAACATACAAGAAAAACTGCTAGGAAAACTGTTTAAACAAGTGAGGTAACATATGCAAATCACTCACTGTTTTCCAAGAGGCAATCAAAAAAATTGGAAACAATATGAGTCTCAAAAACTAAGAAGCTATGTTGGTGTTTAATAAAGGCTGTTTTGTGTGGGAAGCTTTGATTATTTGCAGGTTTGATTGCAATTACCATTAAAAAAATTCAAAATCAAAGGATTGTAAAACCTGCTTGGAACAATGCTCAAGGGTGAATCATCAAAATTTGCTGAAATGGACTCACTCTGTGCTAAAAAGTTACATGGTTCCAAGAGCGGAGTACTAATGAAGTATGGCTTAATAGGTATCCAATTAATACTGCTAAACTAATACTTCTAAAAACAGCTGTATTGGGTAATACTGTAGACAAGTTAATACTGACTCACTCAAAAAAACAACAATAAAATGCTGCTTAGACAATGTCATATCCTTTCTAAACAACACATTCAAAAAAAAACACTAAAAAATGGTTTGTTTTTTTTTTTTTTAAATAGGGCCCATCTTTTTTAAGAACACAACATTTAAAAACAGTAATATTAATCAAAAGGTTAATATTGTTAGTGGTAAAAAATTTAATACTGCTAGGCCAAAAGCAGTAGTTAATGTTGTTAAGGGAAATGATGTTAATGCTGTTAAGGCCTCAGCTTGTTGGGTTTGGAAACCAAAAACTAAAGTTTTAGACCATGTTTCTAAACATACTAGTGCATCAATCACCCTAAAAAAGTTTGATTATATTGATGTACAAGGCAAATCCAAGTCACTGATGGCTTGGTCCCCAAAAGAAACTGATTTTCTTATCTAATGTGCAGGGCAATTCACAAATGGATTTACAAGATCAAGGAATGATTGATAGTGGATGCTCAAGGCACATGACAGGGAACATGTCCTATCTTACAGAATATGAAGAGATAGATGGAGGATATGTTGCTTTTGGAGGGAACCCCAAAGGAGGGAAAATCACAGGAAAAGGTACCATAAAAATACTTGGTAATTAGATTTTGAAATATGTGTATTTTGTAAGAGTCTTAAGTTTAAATCTCTTTAGTGTCTCACAAATGTATGATAAAAAGAATAGTGTTCTTTTTAATGACACTGAATGTATTGTTTTATCTCCAAACTTTAAGTTAATTGATGAAAGTCAAGTTTTACTTAGAGTTCCTAGAAAAAATCAATATATATAGTGTTGATTTAAAGAACATTGTTCCTAAAGGAGGTTTAACTTGTCTTTTTTTACAAAAGCCACATCTTATGAATCTAACTTTAGCATTAGAAGGCTAGGTATTAAATTTTTAAACCATTGAATAATGGTTAAGGGAAATTCTTTGTAAGAGGTTTACCTCCAACTTTTTGAAAATGATAGACCTGTGTTGCTTGTCAAAGGGAAAGCAAACATAGCCTCTTGTATGTCCAAACAGAGAACTCAATCAGTCATCCTTTACATTTGTTGCATATGGACTTGTTTGGTCCAACATTTGTAAAAAGCCTTATGAAGAAAATGTATTGCCTAGTTGTCACAGATGATTACAGTAGATTTACATGGGTTTTCTTTCTAGCTACTAAAGATGAGACTAATGGCATTCTTAAGTCCTTATAATAGAATAGAAAATTCTAGTAGATCTCTAGGGTTAAGGTGATTAGATGGTGATAATGGAACGGAGTTTAAAAACGAGAAATGAATTTAGGTTTTTTATGTGAGATGAAGGGTTATTTTAAGACAAATTTAGTTATTAGCGAGAACTCTTAACAATATTGGAGTTGCTAAAAGGAGGATATAAGACACTATTTGAGGGGACTAGGACTATGCTAGCTGATTTAAGTTGCAACTACTTTTTGGGCAGAAGGCAGGTTAATCTGCTTGCTATGTGCAAAATTAGAGTGTTAGTTGTTAGCCTCAGATAATCAAGGACCCCATATGAACTTTTTCATGGTAGAACACCAACTTTAAGTTTTATGAGACCATTTGGGTGTCCTGTTACTATTCTTAATACCATAGATCACTTAGGCAAATTTGATGGTAAGGTTGAGGAAGGTTTCTTTGTTGGATACTCTTTGAATAGTAAAGCCTTTAGAGTATTCAATAGTAGAACAAGGATAGTGGAAGAAAACTTGCATATTAGGTTTAGTGAGAGTACACCTAATATTGTAGGTAGTGGACCAGATTGGCTATTTGATATTGATGCACTAACAAGATCAATGAATTATGAGCCAATTGTTGCAAGTACATAGTCTAATGATTTTGCAGGTACAAAAGTAAGTTATAATGCAGGTTAAGCTATAATGGAGACAAAACCTGTCAAAGATTACATTTTTCTACCACTATGGACTGCTGATCCACTATTTTCTCAAAATCCAAAGAGTTCTCATAATGATAGATCCAAACCTTCAAGTGATAATGGAAAGAAGGTTAATAAAGATCCAAGAAAAGAAAGTGAATGTAATGATCAAGAGAAGGAAGATAATGTTAATAGCACTAACAATGTTAATGCTGCTGGCACAAATGAAGTTAATGTTGTTGGTGGAAAAACAAGCCATCATGATCTTCCCTTTGAGTCCAAATATGCATGCTTTGGATGTGATATAGCTATTTGATTCTAGAGATGATGAAGATGATGGTGCAGAAGCTGACATGAACAATTTGGATACAATAATCCAAGTCAGTCCTATTCTAGCTATAAGAATTCATAAAGATCATCCTCTTGATTCAAGTGATTGGAGATTTGAAATTTGCTACACAAACAAGAAAGATTTCAATGAATATTTGGGGAACCATGGGTGTGGTTAGTACATTCAACAAGAGAACAAACCATATGTAAAAACCTTCAAATTACGTGTTTGCTTGCTTTTTATCACAGGAAGAACCCAAAAAAGTAATTCATACATTGAAGGATCCAAGCTGGATAGAGGCTATGCAGGAAGAGCTTTTACAATTCAAGTTACAAGAAGTTTAGACTTTAGTGGATTTACCAATTGGAAAAAGGGCCATAGGCTCTAAATGAGTTTTCAAGAATAAAAAGGATGAAAGGGGAATTATGATTAGAAATAAAGCAAAATTGGTTGCTCAAGGGTACATACAAGAAGAAGGGATTGACTATGATGAAGTCTTTGCCCCTGTAGCAAGAATTGAAGCAATTAGGCTATTTTTAGCTTATGCTTTATTTAAAGATTTTATGGTGTATCAAATGGATGTAAAAAAGTGTTTTTCTCTATTGGGAGATTACAAAAAGAGGTTGATAGGTATGTCATCAACGGATTTGAAGATCCAGACTTTCCTGATAGAGTATACAAGGTTAAAAAAGTACTGTATGGACTATATCAAGCTCCTAGAGCTTGGTATGAAACCTTGCCAACATATCTGTTGGACAATGAGTTTCAAAGAGGGAAAATTGACAAGACCTTATTCATCAAAAGGCACAAAGGTGATATTTTGCTAGTCCAAGTTTATGTGGATGATATTATCTTTGGTTCAACAAAGAAGGAGCTATGCATTGCATTTGAGAAGTTGATGCATGAGAAATTCCAGATGAGTTCTATGGGAGAACTTATTCTTCTTGGGATTACAAGTGAAGCAGAATAAGGCTGGCATATTTTTAGACAAAGATAAATATGTGGATGTAATTATAATGAAATTGGGTTTACAGATGTCAAGACTACAAGCACACCAATGGAACTCATAATCCTCTGATCCAAGGATGAAGGTGGTGAAGAGTTGTATGTTCATATGTATAGGTCAATGGGATTAGGTTCATTGAGTGTATCTTAACCTCTTCAAGACTGACATCATGTTTATAGTGTTGTGCCTGTGCTAGGATACTAGTCAATCAAGGTTTCACTTCTTCATGATGTGGGGAAAAGGAAAATTTTAGGGGTACTTAAAAGGTCAACCAAAATTGGGCCTTTGGTATCCAAAAGATTCTCCTTTTGATTTGGTAGCATACACTGATAGTGATTATGCTGGAGCAAGCTTGGATAGGAAGTCTACAATAGGAGGTTGTCAATTCCTTGGATGTAGATTAATATCATGGCAGTGCAAGAAACAAACAGTGGTTGCAAATTCCACAACAGAAGCTGAGTATGTGGCTGCTTCAAGTTGTTGTGGACAAGTGCTTTGGATTCAGAATCAACTACTTGATTATGGGTATAATTTTATGCATACCAAGATCTTTATTGACAATAACAGTACTATTTGCATAATTAAAAATCTTGTTTTTCATTCAAAAACAAAGCATATAGAGATCAGACATCATTTTATTAGAGATTGCAATGAAAAGAAATTGATTCAAATGGTTAAAATCCATACTGACAAGAATGTTGCAGATTTGCTTACAAAAGCTTTTGATGTAAGTAGATTTCAATATTTGATTGTTAGTATTGGAATGCTAAATCCTTAAAGTCTTTTATCTCTTTATGTTTTTGTAGAGTTTTGTATGAATTAGTACTGTTATTTATGTCATTAAAGTTTTACTGTTAAGTATAATTATTACTGCTGGTTTATACTTGAAATCTGCTGAGGTTTCTACTGTTGTTATACTTAATACTGATAGGATTTAATTACCACTCGTGATAATTGTGTAATTGCTATGGCTTGAGTTTTCTTGGTTTTGTAGACTAACATTTTGCAGGAAAAGCAAGAAAAGTGGTTAGATTGATGCATGGAATAGCCTTTTTGGAATGGAATTGGAGTTAATACTGGTGACTCAAAGTTAATGCTGCTAGGCATAACTTACTACTGTTGGTTCTAAGTTAATGCTGCTAGGCATAACTTACTACTGCTGGTTCTAAGTTAATGCTGCTAGGCATACACTTACTACTGCAGATGTTTATAGTGACTACTACTGGGTTAAGTTACATCTGTGAGGGTATTTCATAAATACTTGATTAAGGGTTGCAATCAGGCATTTTATCGATTTCATATTTTCGTAAATCTCTAATCAACCAAAACCCTAACTCAAACTTTTCATCCTTTATCAAAACTCAACACCAAAATGGCATTTCTAAAGTTTGCAAGATACTGCATAATATGGTCGCAGTTTTTTCTCTTTATAACCGCAGAAAAAGTGATGGGTTTTAAACAAAATTGTGGATTTTTTGAATGCACACCCTATTTATTGTATGCACTAACTGTTAAGCCCTAATTTTATATACTTAGTGTATCGAACAGTTCTGGTCTACTGTCGTGGCCAAAACTATCAATGGGGAAGTACAGTTACCATGCCCTAGTAGATGGAGAAGATAATCATCACTGAATCAACTGTTAGAAGAGATCTTCAACTAGAAGATGCAGAAGGTGTTGATTGTTTACCGAATTCTACCATCTTTAAACAACTTGCACTGATGGGGTATGAGAAAATTTCACAAAAGCTAACTTTCTATAAGTCATTCTTTTCCTCACAATGAAAATTTCTAATTCATACTATTTTACAATGTCTAAGTCCAAAGACTACTACATGGAATGAGTTTAGTAGTACTATGGCATCTGCAATTATTTGCTTAGCTACAAACCAGCAGTTTAATTTTTCAAAATACATTTTTGAAAGTATGGTTAGAAACTTGGATAATTTGTCTGGGAAGTTTTTGATGTATCCAAGGTTTGTACATGTAATTTTAGATCAACAACTTGCTAGGCTGCCAAGTCGTAAGAGAATTTATATTTCACCTTCTCACACTGAAAAGATCTTTGGAAATATGAGAAGGGTAGGCAAAGGTTTTTCTGGTAGAGTAACACCTTTATTTCAAACAATGGTGAAACAAAACCAATCTGATTTGGGTGAAGGTTCAGTAAATCCAACTAATCCCATCAAGTTACCACCCAGTATCAATCATCAAACTCAACCTCAAAGATACAAAAATACATAGGAGAGAGCCTAAGAGTAGGACACTCAGGTACCTCAACCTGTAATCCTCGTAAACAAATGTTGCAAATGAGGCTGTCATAAGGAGTTGTGGTGACAGGTTGGTGAGGGCTCCAATACTGCTTCTAGACTAAAAGCAGGCAGGACAATTGATAACATAACTAAGACTCGATCCAAGGCAAAACCTAATGAATTCTAGGGGGGGTTCCCTAGGAACTACTTCAGGTGTGTGGGTCCCAATGTGCACAAGCAACCATAGAGGATACTATTGCTCAAACTAGGTTTAAGAATGTATCTAAACTTTCCAATGATTCAGTGCTCACAAGAGGTAACACACTTTGAAGTGATGATGATAGGACTTAAACTTGATGATGAATTTATGGCATTAATGTACACATTTACAAACCGAGAGTTCTTGATTCTGGTGGGAAGGACAAAACACTCAACGAATGAGATTGAAGTTTGAAAAGGAGGGGCCAAGAAAGAAGCTTGAATAGAAAGAAGTTTAAGTACTCATATGCTAAAGAGATTATACAAAGGTAGTTGGAGTGCTAGGGTAGAATCCTATGGAGATGAAGAAAGTTTGGGTGAGGATGAATCCAAACAGGGGAGTATTAATACTATTGATGTAGATGAAGAAATTACCATAGTTAGTGTTCAAGATGATGCTGACAAAGAGATGTTTGATGTGGATGCTTTAAATGGCGAGGGTGGTGGTTTGTTGCCCCAAGGGAAAATTGAAAATGGTATTGATGAAGTAGTTGATGTGATGCTGCTCAAGTTAGTACTGCTGTAACAACTATTACAACTAACTACTGAAGAAATTACTTTGGCTCAAGCACTTGAAGCATTAAAAACTTCAAAACCTAAGGTGAAAGGGATTGTTCTTCAAGAGCTCATCTCTATAGTAACAGCAACCAATTTTCTTCAAACAATCAAAGGACAGGGTAAAAGGAATAATGATAGAAGAACCTGTGAAGCCTATAAAAAAGAAAGTTCAAATCATGCTTGATTAAGAAGCCGCTTTAAAGTTACAAGCTAAATTTGATGAAAAAGAAAGATTTACAAGAGAGAAAGCTGAAAAAGAAAAAGAAGCCAATATTGCTTTGATTGAAGAATAGGATGATATTCAAGCAAAGATTGATGCTGATTATCAGTTGATTGAAAGAATGCAAGCATAAGAACAAAAAGAGTTGTCTGATGCAGAAAAAGCTACATTATTTCAACAACTCTTAGAGAAATGAAGAAAGCAAAAAGAGCAGAAGAGAGAAGAAACAAACCACCAACAAAAGCTCAACAGAGAAAGATAATGTGTGCTTACCTAAAGAACATGGAGGGATACAAGCTCAAAGATTTAAAGTTGAAATAGTTTGATTCTATCCAAGAGATGTTTGATAGAGCATTCAAAATGGTAAATACATTTGAAGATTTTAGAACAGAGTTGGTGGAAGGGGAAAGAAAAGATGAGCTGGAACAGGCTGATATTGAAAGATTGCAATAGAAGCAAAGGTAGAGATGACCTAAGAAACAGCGGAGCTTAAATAGTGTATGGATATCATTCCAGATGAAGAGAGGTAAAAATTGATGCTATACATTTAGCTTGTTAAGTTCTGAGTATTGTTTGGTGGATAGATTTATAAAGATAAGGAAGGAAGAAATAGCTATTATCAAAATAATGAGAGACTGTGGAATAGTCTCGAATGTACATGATCTTTAGTAATATGCTTAAAAGTTTTAGCAGGGAAGATTTAGAAGATTTGTACAAGTTGGTAAAAGCTAAATATGAGTCAACAAGACCAGTAAAAGACTTGGATTTGTTTTTATGGGGTGATTTGAAAACAATGTTTGAACCACATGTAGATGATGCGTATGGAGAATTTCAACAGATTACAATTGTGTTAGATTGGAGCTATATGAATCATGTGGAGTTAACATTCCTTAGGATGCAACATGGTGCAGAATTCATATGTTTGGTAGAGAGAAGTATCCTCTTATACCTTCTTTACTTACATTGGATGTTGGAAAAGATGCTTATGATGTGTACTATGAAACTGAAATGGCTTATCAGCTTCTTAAATCCATCTAAAACACTTAATAAAGGTAAAGAAGTGTTTGGAAGCATCCTTTCCTGGTGTTGATGAAGCTATTAAATTGGAAGAATACTTGATGATTTTGAAAGAAGGAATATCAAGTTTAAGGGAGGATTGTTGGGATTAAAAGTCTTCTTGATGCTAATTAGAATTACTGCTGCTCCGTTTGTGTTAATGCTGTCAGCTGGATGTTTAGTACTACTTCGAGACTTCAAAGAAATATATAAGTAGTTACTACTGCTGGTACAAAAGTTAATGCTGCTAGTGAAAGTTACTACTGCTAGTACAAAGACTGCTTGAAGTTAATGCTGCTGAAAAGTTACTACTGCTCAAGAAAATATTCTAAGTAGTTAGTACTGCTAGTGTTAAGTTAGTACTGCTAGTGTAAGTTAGTATTGTTTGTTAGTACTGCTTACTTGATATGTATTAGTTATTTATAGAAAAGATTTTATATACTTAGGAAAGTATTGTAAGCCGAGTAGGACTCCTTGGTGTATAAAAGGAGGTCCTAGGGCATAGAGATTGATATACTAATACCAATACCAAAACCAAAAATCATAGATATCTCTTAGACGTATAATTCATAGCTTCAAGGTCTTTGTAACCCTAATACTTTGAGAGTATTCGTATTATTATCATTATAATATTGGAGCTTATTTGTTGAATTGTATGTTCATCGTTTTACTGTTTCATTGATAATTCTTCTTAATATTAAATATTAGATTCCGCATAATCTTTAATACATTCAAACAAAGATTTTATAGTTGTGTTAGATTTATCTAATATGACTAAACCTTAAACAAGCTTAAGGAATTCGATCTATTGAAGTGGGATCCAACAATTAAAATTACAGTTTTCAAGCAATTAAAAACAACCGGGTTGTCTCCCGGTAAACACTTTTCTTTCAGCTAGTCTTTAAGTTAGACTTTTTCTTCTCTTCATTTCTATTTGATGCGCTTCACGAACCATCCATGAAATTTCTTGTTGAAGAGGCCGTGGTAGATTCTAGATATGCTTTCATGAGTTTTCCCCTAAAGTTAAAGTTTCCTGGACTGAGGGAGATGAATTCCTCATCAATCCCTATCGAGTATCAAACGATCATGAATTCTTTAGATTTGCATAGTTCATTTGGATTCCTGAGGTTGACCTTAGCAAGAACTGGTATTTGAGCAAAATTGTAGATTCCATTCCCTTCTTGTACATCCAAATAGGGCTTAAAGAACGAGTCTGATCAGGATTTTCTTAGGCTCTTCTTGTAGGGTTTATCGCATTCATCTTTACTTGATTCAGTGTTGCTTATTGACCCTTCAGTATTATATTTATTTACGTAAAAATTACATAGCCCATTCTTAGTGTTTTCGTCCATGTTCCAATGGTTTTTGAATTTAGATCCTAACCATTCTAGAAATTCAAGATAATCTGTCCCGTTGTCCAAGTCATCTGGGATTTTACTATGGCAAGTATGGGATAATGAATAATATTTATGAAAAAATTTCTTACTCAATTCTTTCCAAGAGGTGACTGTACCTTTTATTTCATTATCCTACCATTCCTTTGCACGTCCGCTAAGTGAAATTGGAAATACATGCAACCGAAGTTGATTTTTATCCACATTAGGAATTTTGATCCATTCCAATATTTGTAGTACTTTCGCAATGTGGTTGATAACGTCTCCCCCATCTATTCCATTGAAGGCATTATTTTGTAGTATTTTCACAAATTCATCCCTAATCTCAATCGTGGTTTTCTTGTTGAGCAAATGTGTTACATTGTCCGAATCATAATTACTTTCGAATGCAGGTTTCACCATAGTTCCTGTCTTAGCTTTCCCGAGAATAAGAATAAATGATTAGTAGGACGTGCCCTTAAGGAGGAGAATACGTAAAATATGACGGAATGAATACCAAAATATTTGGGGTTGTTGACTACTGTATCAAGTGGATCTATACGCCGTTAATTTAAATGATTTGACATACGCCATTTGGATCTATTAAAGGTCAAGTAGCCATATTGATTTTACAGAATTACGCCGTATTGTTTGGAAGAATTAGATACATTGTTTTTAGACTGGGCAGAGTTTCAATACGCTGTTCTGCGTTGGAGTAGAAGGGTTGATACGTCGTATCCAACTGGTGGATACGGCGTATCAGTTGATTTATCAGAACAAGATACTTAGAAAACAATTAAATAATGCTGGAATTTAAACACACAAATAAACACTTAATGCAAGTAAATACAAACAGAATTAAATTATGCTAATCAAATTATTCTAAGCTAACGGTTAGAAATACTAATAAAATTAAAGGTTAAACTTTTTCACTCCCCATCAGCGGCGCCAAAAACTTGATGTGCTGTCGTGTGTCACACCTCGCCAAGGCAGAAACACGAGGCGTAACAAGATAGACATTATCACAACACACTGATGTCAACAATAGAGAATATCTAAATTGCATTATATTGAAAATAAAGTGTTATGACGATACCAAACACAAGAGGGGTCTTGTATTGAGGTTAATCGCACACACCAAACATAGACATAGAAAATAAATCCAAACTAAACATCATAGCAAATCAAAATATCTGAAGTACGAAAATCTGCAATGAAGACTCCAGAAAAGAAGACTCCGTCATGCAATTCCTAAGGTCTCTCTAGCCATGAATCTTAAGATTCTTAACTTCGCTATGCTCACCTGAAAATGATGCTTAAAACGTCAACAATGATGTTGGTGAGAGTCATAGGTTTTAGACACGTAATAATACTCGCTTTTACTGTGATTATCAAGACAAAGAAGGATAATAATGAAGTACCATGAACTTATGCTAGCATGCAACCAAAATCAAATCATATTATCTACAAACATAACTTCCTATTCGGGCTTAGAATAGCTGGCTATAAAAGAAACCAAGCTCACCACGAAGGTATCACATAGCATATCACATTCGGTAGGCGTACCTATCCGATCTAATAATCCACACAATATGGGTAGGCGTACCCCTCCGATTCAATAATCACGAAGCATGAGGTAGGAATACCTCTTCTGATCCAAGATACACAATGTTTTCACATAGTCATATATAGTCATGTAATGTCCCAAAAAGCAATGTAAAACACATAATCACAACGATAAAAACATTTCAAAACATATTTTGCATCATTTCCATCCCAAGAAAAACTTAAAAATGGGACTATGAAACTCACCTGATGCACAGCTACTTCACAATATCCTTAAATCAACTAAACACAAATAAAACCCATGTTACACGCGATTAGGCTAAATGCCAAATGATAATGAACAATCAATTGATGGATACCTAAGTTCATATTATTGAATTATAACCCTTTACCATATTCCCATATCTCCATTTAAGATCTTTTAATCATTTATTCTTGCTTTCTAGATTTTTGGCAGAATTTTGTAGTCACTTTATGACCACAAATAAAATACTAAATTATCAAATTGACTTTTCCCCTTTCATTCCCTACCTTCCCAATGGGTTTTAAACTACTGTGATTTTTTTAGAAAAAAAAATATTGAGCCTAACTATTTTATAAAAATTCAACATCACAAAGTACTCAAATTCGAATATGAACGCACACTAAAATGTTTGATTTTTCTAAAAATACCTAGACAATGAATTAGGACTGTGCTTTGAGTTGGAGTAATAGACACATAAATATGAACCTTTGAATTTTACAAAGCCTTAACTTCAACTTTTAAGTAGGGGTTTTTACTACCCGATAATCAGACCAAATTATGACCCGAAATTTATGTTTTGACATCTTTTCTTGCAAGATTTATTCGACTAACTTCCCGACCTCAAAACCTTTTGGTGGCTGGGACTTTTTGGAAAATAGTCTATCTGAACTTCAATTTTAGGCATAAGATTCAAACCAAAATCTGTTTTTGTCTTGGATGATATCATTCATCAACACGACCCAATAATTCTACCAAAACCCTACTTTTCATTTTTAACACGATCTAACCTAACCGCTCTATACATCACATGCTCTAAATCTAATCCCGAACACTCCTATATAGTTTTCTATCATTAATTTACAGAAAATTTATGAACCCTAATTCCACCAATTAATGTTACTAATTATAAGAAAAATTTAAACAAGAACTTAATTGAAATCATACCTAAACCTTTCACCCGATTACATACGAATCAACACCTTTAATCTTGATACAAAAAATTATTTTTTTTCTCTTCTTTGGGAGTTTCGGCTGAACACAAGAATAAGGGCATAAGAAAAGTAATTTAGGGTTTTCTTGATTTTGTATTTATAGTACCTAGTTTTCTACTCGTCTTTGTTTCACTCTCTCCTTTCTACTTAATGCTTCAGCCACTACATTCATCTTTCTCTGATGGTAACGAATTCTTACTGTCGAAGTCACTAAAAATTCAATCCATCTTCGTTGAACGCATATTTAACTCCTTTGGTCATTTATGCTGTAGGAATTTTAATGATTTCGTGTAGAATAACACTTACTTCGTCCGTACAAGTAATGCTCCAGGTCTTAAGAGCAAACACTACTGCTCCTTATTCTAGGTGGGTGTTTATCTAATTTTTCTCATGAAATCGTCAATTGTCGTGATGAATTAGGAGATTACATTACCTCTTTGCATGAATATAACAACATAATCCATTGTATTTGATCGTGTCACAATAAATACAAAGTTGTCTGGTCCATAAGGCAATGGACATATATTGTTTCTTACATAAATTGTTCTTTCATATTCTCTAATAAATATTCCTCTTGTGCAGCCATACTCGTATTTTGATCCTCTTACGTATGTCACTAGTGAAGTAAGGGGGTTAGAAATCTTAGAAATATCCACGATGATGAAACCACCGATAGTAACATGCCAACTTAGTAGAGATGATCGTATCTAGAATGGACGTCTTAGGTACATTCCAATTCTTCTTGCTTCTATCTTTCTAGAGTCATGCGAAATATCATTGTTGTTTAATATGTTGTCCGGAAGGAGAAAATGTACTTCTTCTTAGTAGAAATTCACCTACGCTGGACACTTGGCAAACAACTTATCCTTTTCTTCAGCAGCTCCAGAACTACTTTAAGTGTACCTCGTGATCCTTCGTAGACTCTTTGAGTAGATCATGATATCATCAATAAACTTGTCTAAATCTGGCTTTGATATGTTGAGAAATCACAGATCCTTTCTATATCAAAAATGTTCCCATAAAAGATAAAATGGTGATTTAATATTTGTATCATTGGCTTGTTTTGTCTTTGTGATTGTGTAGGTATGGATATAGCAAAAATCGCAAGAAAACGGTCAAAACCGGACAAACACGGACACGAGATGGAAAGAGTGTACAATAAGCCGAGGGATTGGTAGCAAGGAAAGGACAAAAGTCAGCTCATAGTCAACTCATAGTCTACCCCTTAGGTCACCACAATAAGACAAAACCCTCAAAATACCACAAAGCCGAATGTTAAGAACCATCATTCACTAAAAACCTCCTAAAACCCTATCTATCGTTAAACTAGCTCTTACGGGTCGTTATCCTTAAAAACTTATAACCTGTTAACCATAACCCGGCCCAATCCCTTTTCTTTTTTATAAACCCAAGTCAAAGCCCATTTCACCCGAGTCAAACCCCCACCCAAACAGTTAAAAAAAGGCGGGTAATAGCATTTACTGTTCATCATCTTCTTCGTTTTTAACCCAAGTCAAAACAAAGGGCAAATCATAATTGATGACATGGAAGAATGATTCGAGTACTAAGTGTCAAGCTGGCAGAGTAATACGTCATGAGAGGCTCTCATTGGTTGAAACCCAAGAAGAATGACACGCGGGTCTGACAAGAAACACACCAATCATTGGATTTTTGCACTAAAATAAGTACTTAAAAAGAACTACACAAGGTTCTGTACATGGAATGCACGTTGCAATCCGTGTGCTCACCCTAATTAATCCAACGGTGATTTTTAGAGATCCAATGATAAGTAAGAATGAAAGGCAAAGGATGAATGGGAGCGTGATAACCAAACTGAAGGCCTAGAAGCTCATTTTGGCGCTCATAATTATAAATTCAAGTCACTCTCAACACTATATCTCCTTTTTTTTCTGCAATTTTCTTAGGTTTTAGTACCTTATGTAATTCTTCATTTAAAATGTAATTTCCTTTTAAGCTTTTGTGATCTGTTTTAAATATCAATAAAATTATAGTTTGCTTTATAAAATTTGTTTGTGCTCCTTTATTTTCAAAAGCTCATTTTTATTCAAATGTTGTTTAATAAGCTTATCACTGTCTCATAAGCTCATTATAAGCTCTCTAAGTCTCTAAGCTTATATTAGAGCTCAAATTGATCAATAAACTAATTAAATGTTTAAAATCAGCATACCTCTGATAAAAATATTGGAATTTGAGATTTTTTGGATGATTGAACTAGCAATGGGTAAGAGATCATTAAGGACTTAACTAGCTTATCTTGTGATAAGCTAGAGTTGTAGAAGAAGTCCTTTCGAGCTTTTAAGCCTTTGTTTAGCTTAAGGCATTTAGTAAGTTTTTCTTTTATTCAATTTTTAGCTTATTTTACAATTCGCTTATTCTAGTGCTTATTTTTTGCTTAATTATAGCTTAATTGTTCTAATATAGCTTATTAGTTAATCATGTTCATCTGTTTTTAGTTTATATCACTTAAATCATAGATTTCATTAATTCTGCCCTTAAAACTCATAAAAAACAAAAAAAAATTAGCATAGTAGTTAGCTTAGTTGTCTGTCTTATTTAGTTGCTTAAATCTGCTATTTGGATCTTATAAAAGCTTATTATTACCTGGTATCTCTATTTTGTTCCATAATTCTAAGTATCATAAGCTAAATATGTATTTGGAATATTAAGGGGTGTTTGGTTATGACAGCATTAACTTTAGTTATGCTGTCTAAAAGCATTAAGTCCTTTGGTTATTCCTTTAAATAAATATTGAGTGTATGAAGAATAGTTTTTATGGCTTTAGATGAGATGTTTGTTAGGCTTATGTTGTGTTTTTTTTACATTAGTAGTTATAAATCTGTTAGTATAAGTGGATCTTATATGCTCATTTTTAATTGAATCAGTCCTTGCTTTATCATTGCTCTACTTAATTGTTGTTTGGTGTTTTATTAAGTGTAGAAGTTAGTCCTTTAGCCTGCACTTGTTATATTTTGGTTTTGGTTTATGTTTGTGCACACTGCATCAGCAGGAAAACAAGATAAAAGGCCAAATTCTAGCTTAGAATTCAGCAGGTTATAATTAAAATTAGCTTTTAATTTTTATAGCATAACTAGTTTATAGGTCAATTTAGATAGAATAGGGCTTATTTTAGCTTAAAAATCTTATTTGAATATCTGTTTTTAGTCTGAAAGATTGTTATATGTCTTTTCATAAAACTTAAAAAAAAAACCAAAAAATATGGTATTCTGTCTGCAAGCTGTTTTCAATTAGATTTTTCATTAAGCATTTGTATTTCAAAATAGTTTTTAAAAGTTGTTTTAAGTAGCTAGTAGTATAAGGTTTCTAAAAATATAAGCCACTAAGGCATAAGGTTCTATTTGCTTATTAGAATTTAAGTTCAAAAAGTCTTTGTTGGACTGTTGGGTATGCAGTTTTGTACAATGTGCTTATTAGTGCTTATCTACTTATGGCTTGTTGTTTTTGCATAATTTTAACTTAAATTAGCTTATTAGATTAGATATAGGGTAGTAGTAGCTTATTTGTTCCTTTCCTTAGCTTATTTCAGTTTCTAGCTTAAAAAGTTTTGATAAAAAAAAGTAAAAAAATAGTTTTAAGAGTTTTTCTGTCTTTTAAGCCAGTTTTCAGCTTATTTAGTGATTTTCAAAAATAATTTCTTTTATTAAAATTACTTATTTTCATCTTTTCTACAACTTTGTTTTTAACTTTTTCTAAAATAAAAAAATAATAAAAAGGAAAGGCCTGGGACTCGAACCCACGACCTCTCCCTTAAACACACACGCACTTAACCAATATGCTACAATAGCTCATCCGTTTACTCTTCTTTTCATTATTACTTTATACACTTTTTGGTTTTAACTTTTTAATATAAGCCGTAGCTTAATTAGGTCATTTCCCAGCTTATTAGATAAGCTGGGGTCTTGCTTTTATTTTTATTAAATTCCTTGCATCATTTAGCACTTTCAGTAATTTTTCTAGATTTTTAGGATTAAGTTTGTTATTTTTAATCATTTTTCTTTGTTAAAATTATTAAAAAATCATAAAAAATAGAAAATTAATCAAAAAAATAAAATTGTTTTTTAGAAAATTTTCTTTATTCATATAGTTCCTAGGAAAAATAGTTTTGCTTTCGTAGGGTTTAATTTGCAAAATTTCATTTTTTAAAGAACGGGATTAGTTCCCGTTCACGTTTTTCGTGTTTTTAAGTAAAATTCAACTCCGTTTTTGTTCTAGTTTTCTTTAAACTTACTTTTTAGTGAATTAGAGTATATTAAAAGTGAAAAATTAATGTTAGGTTTAATTTTAGAAAATTAGGATTTTTAATCACCGTTTAGGGTTCCCGTTTTGCGTTTTTAGTTAAAGTTTAAATTCCCGTAATTAAAGTTAGGTTTAATTGTCCTTTAATTTGCTATTTTTTAGAATTTTAGAAAACAAATATTCTTTGAACCAATTCAAATCATTGTCCAAACAACAAACGTGGTCTCAATTTCATAAATCTTCAAGGAATACGACCCGGTAATCACTTACCGGTAAATATACGTATTATTATATATATTTATGAGAATTTTCCTTACTACCTTTGTCCTCAAGGGTAGTTTGGTAATTTTCTATACTTATTATATTTTATTATTACGTGTATAAAACTATACGAATCAGTTTTTGGCGCCGCTGTCGGGGATTTGTGATTAAGATTCCTTCGTTTGAAGTTTGTTGATCGTGATTTGGAGAACCTTTCGTCTTCGAAAGTTACGCTTTTAAGAAAATCAAAAATATATAAAAAAAATTAAAAATATAAAAAGTAAAAAATAATTTTCTTTTCTTTTTAGTATAAGTAAAAGTTTAAAAACAAAAAGACAAAAATATTTAATTTGTGAATATAAAAGCTACAAAGTTGGTAAAAGAACACCAACAAATAATACCTTCAATTGAGGTATTATCCATCAATAAGTTCCCAACTCGAATAAAAGATTTAAAATATTACCATTTGTGTCACTTACGAAATCGACTCCACTTAATATATACAGTAAAATTTTTAAGATGCTACGTTGACGTAAGCTTGATTTTATTTGGTTCAAGTTGTCTATCTCGTTGGTCCGTTTAAAATTAGATTGTGAGTAAAATTTAGTAAAAACCAAAAATTATTATCTTTTATTTTTTTCTATTATTCTTTAATTAGTGCTGCGCACTAGACGTTCTGATTATCTAATAATTCAAACGTCACATCTTCCATGACGTCGTAGAAGACAAGTTTATAACTTAGTCGAACCCGATGATTCGGACTATTGTTGAATGTGAGAACGTACCATGGATAGAGCTACTCCGGGCCCCACGGAAGGGTACGGAGAAGAAGCTATTGTTTTACTAGAAATCAAGGGGCCGATCATTTTGAGATTAAGACAAAATTTGCTTAACTGGTTCAACGATAACCCATTTTTCGGTTGTGAGAGTGAAATCCTCTTCTCATATTAATAGTTTCAACAAGGATTACCTCGACTTTTACGGATTTTGGAATGTGCCTAACGATGTGATTAAGCGTATGATGTTTCCATATTCGCCGAGGGGCCGCCTAATCTTGGTCGAGAAAGAACACCAAAATTCGATCTTGACTTGGGAGGATCTCGTTACCAAATTTGTAAATCAATTTTTCCCTTCTTCGAAAACCACTCACTTAAAGAATGAAATTTCTCGATTTACACAAAAATTTGAGGAGACTTTTAGTGAAGCGTGAGAACGATTTAAGGAGTTGCTTAGAGCTTGTCCCCATCACGGATTTACGGAGTTAACTCAAGTTGATACCTTTTATAACGGTTTAAACGAGAATGAACAAGACTCCTTAAATGCCGCGGCGGGTGGAAATCTTTTGAGTAAGACGACTAGAGAGGCTTTAAACATAATTGAGAATAAATCAAAAGTTCGTTATTCACGTATAGTTCTATTGCTTTTATAGGATGAATGCTACTTCTAGTAAAACGGATGAAAGAATTGATAAGCTTGCGGATCAACTTTCGACCTTAGTCGAGATCATTTCTAAAAAAGTTGTCACTACCGCTCCGGTTAAAGCGGTTGAGGAAACTTACGGTTACTTGTGGTGGTTCTCATTCTTGGTATAATTGTTCGGCCTTATCGATAACATGGCTAGTGTTTGTGTAAGCGCCCACGGGAACTTACAATCAAGTTAACCCTCCGAACCGTGTTAGTTATCAAATGGCACCACCAGGTTTTTCTCCGGTGCAAAACAATGGTCAAAATAGGTTTAATCAGAATCAAGTTCAATGGAATAATTTTCGGGGAAATAATTTTCATGGAAATCAAGGTTTTCAAACTCAAAATAATCATGCTCCAAAATTTCAAAACCAAGGATTTCAAAACCAACCTTTTAAGTTGCCTAATAAATTCAAGTTCATACAAGAGATTCTCATATGATTTTTCAAGTTACCAAAAAGGAATAATGATCAGATGTTTTAAAGAAACATACAAAATCAAATCAAACTCGTTGAAGGAGACCTTAAGAATGAAATTTCAAACACCGAAAAAAAATCTCAACAAGACGTATGTTGAATACATCAATCTAATTTTCAAAATAATTTGCAAAACTATGATTTGTGGTTTGTTTCGTAAACCAAGCCCTCAAACCTTCGGGTACTCTTCCGAGTAATACCATTCCAAACCGAAGGGGGGATGAAAGCGATCATACTCGAAGTGGTGGTGGCTTCCGAGGGACCCTCGTTTTCCTACTAATCCTTCTCTAATGAGGTAGTGGCTATGAGGAACGAGGAGACAAACGGATAAAGAGCATAACAAATTTCCAAGGGAAGTACGCTTCAAAATCCCACCTCCAGTTTATTCCCCATTTCTATTCCGGGTACCGATCATGTTGTTCGAAGGACTTTGCCTAAAACTCACTACCATTCCGGAATCGGAGTATTCCGAAGAGTTAACCTAAGCACTAAATATTCCTAGCCTCACGACGTGTGATGTTCAAAAGTCCCGTGATAAAGCTTCGAATCAAATGGAGAAGATCTTCCAAATCTTTCAAGATTTGACGCTGCGTATTAGTTGTCGCGGATGCTTTACTTTGATGCCTAAGATTTGCTTTCGATTAATAGGAGTTTAGCTTCCATGATTAACGGAAAAAGTTGCTTGAGTTAGCTAAGATACCGTTGAACGAGAATTGCTCAGCAATGCTTCTCAAAAAGCTTCCCGAAAAGCTTGGAGATCCCGGCAAGTTTCTTATTCCATGTAATTTCCCGGGAATGGATGTATGTCACGCCTTGGCCGATCTTGGCGCGAGCATAAATTTTATTCCCCTTTCTATTTAGAAAAAGCTTTCTTTACCTGATCTTACACCAACTCGGATGACTTTAGAGTTAGCAGACCGATCGATTACTTATCCTAAAGGACTTAGCCGAAGACGTTTTTGTCAAAGTTGGGAAATTTCATTTCATACCGACTTTGTTGTTGTTACTTTCGAAGCTGATCCTCGAGGTTACACTCTCATACTTAGGAGATTCCTTTTTGAGGACGGTCGTGCTTTAATTGATGTTTATGGAGAAGAAAGAAATAACCCTTCGGGGTCGATACGAAGCCGTTCACTTTTATTTAGATAAACAACGGATATCCTCTACAATGACAAGTCGGTAAAGCCGTCATTGAAATCATTGATGCATGTTTGTAAGGAGTTTGCTCCAGAATTCTAGGATTTTCTAAATATTTTTCGGGTGGCAATCCCACCCCCGACGTCTGAGCTGTTTTCTTCCGAAATCATTTTTGGAAGAATATTGGAAGCTTATCTTAAGGATGATTCGATTTCACCAGAAATTGATCATGCCGATTGCAATCCGGAGGAAGATATTTGTTTGATCGAAAAATTGTTAAATAATGACCCGTTTCAACTTCCTCCGATGGACCTTAAACAAAGTGAAGTGACCGAGGCAAAATCTTCAATTGAAGAGCCTCCGGAATTAGAGTTAAAAGATTTACCGTCTCACTTAGAATATGCTTTCTTGGAAGAAAACGACAAGTTACCAGTAATTATTGCAAAAGGTTTAAAAAATGATGAAAAAGATGCTCTCTTAAAGGTGCTCAAATCTCATAAATGACCCATTGCTTGGAAAATCACCAACATCAAGGGTATCTACCCTTGTTTTTGTACACACAAAATCTTGATGGAAGATGATTACAAACCTACGGTTCAAAGTCAAAGACAGATTAACCCAAAAATTCATAAGGTAATAAAAAAGGAGGTCCTAAAACTTCTTGATGCCGGTATGATTTACCCGATCTCCGACAGCCCATGGGTTAGTCCAGTGCATTGTGTTCCAAAGAAAGGTGGAATAACCGTTGTTGCTAATGACAAGAATGAATTAATTCCTATACGTTTAGTTACCGGGTGGAGAGTTTGCATAGACTATAGGAAGTTAAATGAAGCAACTCGAAAAGATCATTTTCCATTATCGTTTATGGATCAAATGATAGAAAGATTAGCCGGAAATGAATTTTATTGTTTTCTAGATGGATTTTCAGGGTATTTCCAAATACCAATAGATCCCCAGGACCAGGAGAAAACTACTTTCACATGCCCGTGTGGAACTTTCTAGTACCGTCGCATGCCATTTGGCTTGTGTAATGCTCCCGGTACTTTTCAACGGTGTATGATGGCCATATTCCATGATATGATCGAAAGGACTATGGAAGTGTTTATGGATGATTTCTTGGTTTTTGCTGGTAGTTTTGATTTGTGCCTCTCCAATTTAGAAAATATGTTAAAACTATGTGAAGACACGAATTTAGTTCTTAATTGGGAGAAGTGCCACTTTATGTGTAGAGAAGGAATTGTGTTAGGGCATAAAAT
>BQNB010072504.1:0-12500 GCA_026074375.1 Tanacetum coccineum
TTATATAAACTTTTGCTTGTGTAGATCATGGCAGCTCCTGTTATTTCTATTTCATCAGATTCGTTTGAGGAGAGTGTGGGTTCTCATGCCCCACGGGTGATTCTCTTTCACACTATTCCTGCTATTATCCCGATTATCCCTGAGGTTCCTATTGCACCTGCTAATCCGATAGTTGCCCCGGAGGTGGGAACAGTTTATGTTATCTCACCTACCAGAGTGCTCCATTTGGTGGATTATTCATCTTCTTCTGATTCTGATCCATCGAAAGATTCAATACCTGTAGCACCAGAGTTACCATTGGTTTCACCCTTCTTATGTACTGATGATACTCGGAGAAAACATAGGAGATTGGAGTCATTTGTTGAGAGACGTTTGGGATTTCGCCGTTAGTTAGGTAGTATCATGGTTAAGTAGTACATTAGACTGGTGGCTATGTCTAGATGTTAATAATAGAAATGTTGTAAATCAAGTATCCTTGTTATGAGATTGATTGTGACTAACTATGAAGCTTTGTTATGATATGAAAATCTTGTTTTGATTCTCTCGCGTATTCATCTTTATTGATTATTTTCTTGTATGTTCTATTGTATTTTCCTTTATAAATCTTATTTACCATTTATAGTGGCTATATCTCGTATCAAATCTCACTGTGTGTTATGTCTTGTGAGGTAGAACAATGACTATCACTCATTCTGGTATGACCCTAGAGGCAATCTAAGAACTCGTTAACCGACGAGTGGAAGAAGCGTTGGCTGCTTATGAGGCAACCCATGTTGCCAATGCTCTCGAGGCTAAAAGCCAAAGCCAAAACGGCAGTGACAGAGATAATGGAAATGGTGGAAATGGAAATGGTGGAAATGGAAATTCAAATGACAATGATAGAGGTGCTAGGCCTGTTGCTCGAGAATGTACTTACCAGGATTTCATGAAGTGTGAACCACTCAACTTCAAGGGAACGGAAGGAGTTGTCAGGTTGATAAGGTAGTTTGAGAAGATGGAAACAGTATTCCACATCAGCAATTGTCTAGAGAAATACCAAGTCAAGTATGCTACTTGCACACTGTTAAACAGTGCACTAACTTGGTGGAACTCACATAAGAGGACTATTGAAACTGATGCTGCATTTGCCATGTCATGGAGAGAGCTCATGAAGTTAATGGCTGAAGTGTACTGCCCAAGGAATGAAATTCAAAAGATGGAATCTGAACTGTAGAATTTGACTGTGAAGAACAACGATTTGGCTGCTTATACTCAAAGATTCCAAGAGCATACCATGTTGTGCACCAAGATGGTTCTCAAAGAGGAGGATCGAGTTGAGAAGTTTATTGGAGGTCTCCCGGATAATATCCAGGGAAATGTGATTGCTGCAAAACTTACAAGACTACAAGATGCTGTTCGGATTCCTAACAACTTAATGGACCAAAAGTTGAAGGGTTATGCTGTGAAAAACGTTGAGAACAAAAGAAAGTTCGATACAGCTAGAAGGACAACCGTAGACAGCAACCACCATTCAAAAAACAGAATGTTAGAGGACAGAATGTAGCAAGAGCCTACACGGCTGGCAACAATGAAAGGAGAGTGTTTAATAGACCACTACCTCTCTACAACAATTGTAAATTTAATCATGAAGGGCCATGCACTATGAGATGTGGGAAGTTTAACAAGGTTAGGCATTTAACTCGGGACTGTAAGGCCACAAATTCTACTACTTCAACTCAGAGGGGTCAAGTAGTAAATCAGAGGGTTGTAACTTGTTACGAGTGTGGGAGGCAAGGTCACTACAAGAATGATTGCCCAAAGCTGAAAGATCAAAACCGTGGAAACAAAACTGGAAACAAGAATGGCATTGGTGAATCAAGAGGAAAAGCATATGTACTAAGTGGAAGAGACGCTAACCCTGACTCAAACGTCGTCACGGGTATGTTTCTTCTTAACAACCGTTATGCTTCTGTATTATTTGATTCGGGTGCCGATCGAAGTTTCGTGTCGACTACTTTTAGTACCTTACTTGATATAATCTCTTATACCTTAGACGTTAGCTATGCTGTCGAATTAGCCGACGAGAGATTTTTTGAAACTAATACCGTACTTAGAGGCTGTATGTTAGGATTATTAGGTCACCCATTCAATATTGACCTAATGCCAATAGAACTTGGTAGTTTTGACGCCGTCATCGGCATGGATTGGTTAGCGAACCATCATGCGGTGATCGTGTGTAATGAGAAGATTGTGCGGATTCCCTATGGAGATGAAGTTTTGATAGTTCAAGGTGATAGAAGTGGAAAAGGAAAGAAGTCGAAGTTGAGCATTATATCGTACACTAAGACTCAGAAATATATTAAGAAAGGTTGCCCAATTTTTCTGGCACATGTTATGAGGAAGGAAACCAAAGACAAGTCGGAGGAGAAGCGACTTGAGGATGTACCGACTGTACATGACTTTTCGGAGGTCTTTCCAGAAGATTTTGTCTGGATTACCACCAACATGACAAGTTGAATTCCAAATCGACTTAGTCCCAGGTGCTGCTCATGTGGAACGAGCCTTGTATAGATTAGCACCGTCGGAACTGCAAGAACTGTCCACTCAGCTACAAGAACTTTCTGACAAAGGATTTATAAGACCGAGTTCCTCACCCTGGGGAGCCCCGGTCTTGTTTGTCAAAAAGAAAGATGGATCTTTTCGGATGTGTATCGATTATCATGAACTGAACAAGCTGACTGTAAAGAATCGATATCCACTTCTAAGAATTAACGACTTATTTGATCAGTTGCAAGGATCAAGTGTTTACTCGAAGATCGACCTGAGATCTGGTTATCACCAACTCAGATTTCGTGACGAGGACATTCCAAAGATGGCATTTAGGACTCGCTATGGACACTACGAGTTCCAAGTAATGCCTTTTGGACTGACTAATGCACCGACGGTATTCATGGACTTGATGAATCGGGTGTGGAAACCTTATTTAGATAAATTTGTGATCGTTTTTATCGATGACATCTTGATCTACTCCAAGAGCAAGGAAGAGCATGCAGAACATTTGAAGTTAATTTTAGAGTTGCTTAAGAAGGAAGAATTATACGCCAAGTTTTCAAAGTGTGAATTTGGGCTGTCGAAGGTACAATTTCTCGGTCATGTGATTGATAGTGAAGGCATTTACGTGGACCCAGCTAAGATTGAGTCAATCAAGGATTGGGCATCGCCCAAGACTCTGACAGAAATTCGTCATTTTTAGGTCTTGCCGGCTATTACCGACGATTTATCGAAGGTTTCTTAAAAATTACCAAACCTATAACGAAGTTAACTCAGAAGAGCGTGAAGTTCGATTGGACTGAAAAGGCAGAAGCTGCATTTCAGCTGTTGAAGCAGAAATTATGTAGTGCAACGATCTTGGATTTACCCGAAGGTGGTGAAAACTTCGTGGTTTACTAAGATGCTTCTCGCAAAGGGTTAGGCGCGGTTCTAATGCAAAAGGAGAAAGTCATAGCCTACACATCTCGCCAACTTAAGATTCACGAGAAGAATTACACTACACATGACTTAGAACTTGGAGCGGTGGTATTTGCTCTCAAAATATGGAGACATTATTTGTACGGCACGAAGTGCATTGTGTTCACTGATCATAAGATCTTGCAACATATTCTTGATCAGAAAAAGTTGAACATGAGACAATGTAGATGGTTGGAATTCTTGAGTGACTACAACTGTGAAATTCGTTATCATTCGGGAAAGGCGAACATGGTGGCGGATGCCTTGAGCCGAAAGGAACGAAATAAGCCACTACGAGTTCGAGCCTTGGTTTTGACGACTGGTCTGAACCTTCTCGTCTAAATTTTAAAAGCTCAGGTTGAGGCAAGAAAGGAAAAGAATTATGGAACCGAAGGTTTGGGTGGTAAGATTAAGAATCTAGAGCCACATGTTGATGGAACGTTATGTTTGAGATATAGAAGTTAGATACCCTATTTTGGTGACCTGAGGACTCTGATTATGCACGAGTCGCATAAGTCAAAGTATTCGATCCATCCTAGATCAGACAAGATGTACTAAGACTTGAAGAAACTGTATTGGTGGCCAAATATGAAGGCTGAGATTGCCACCTACGTCAGTAAGTGTCTGACTTGTGAAAAAGTTAAGGCTGAATGCCAAAAACCATCCGGTTTGTTGGTTCAACCTGTTATCCCAATATGGAAGTGGGAGAGCATTACAATGGATTTTGTTACAAAGTTACCAAAGACGTCGACGGGTCAAGATGCAATTTGGATAATTGTTGACCGACTTACGAAATCTGCTCATTTCTTACCAACAAAGGAAGCTGACTCGATGGAAAAGTTGACGAGACAATACTTGAAGGAAGTAGTCTCAAGACATGGTGTGCTAGTTTCGATTATTTCTAATCGAGATAGTTAGTTTACATCTCATTTCTAACAATCGTTGAACAAAGCTCTAGGTACTCAATTGGATATGAGTATGGCTTATCACCCGCAGACGGATGGTCAAAGTGAGAGAACCATCCAAACGTTGGAGGACATGATGCGTGCTTGTGTGATTGATTTTGGGAAAGGATGGGATAGACACCTACCTTTGGTGGAGTTTTCCTACAACAACAGTTACCATACGAGTATCAAAACTGCACTGTTTGAAGCACTGTACGGTCGAAAATGTCAATTGCCTGTCTGTTTGGCTGAGGTTGGAGATGCTCAGCTTACTGGCCCTGAGATTATTCATGAAACCACGAAAAAGATCATCCAAATCAATAAGCGTATTCAAGCGGCACGTAATAGACAAAAGAGCTACGCCGATAGGAGACGTAAGCCATTGGAATTTCAAGCTGGAGATAAGGTTATGTTGAAAGTGTCGCCAAGGAAAGGTTTGATACGTTTTGGCAAACGGGGAAAGCTAAATCCTTGTTATATTAGACCTTTCAAAATCCTTGCTAAAGTGGGAACGGTTGCATATCGACTTGAACTCCCAGAGCAACTAAGTCGGGTTCATAGTACTTTTCACGTTTCTAATCTGAAGAAGTGTTTCTCCGACGAACCCCTAGCTATTCCGTTGGATGAAACCAGATTGATGACAAGCTTAATTTTATTGAAGAACCGGTTGAAATTATGGATCAAGAAGTTAAACGGCTAAAGCAAAGCCACAACCCCCAAATGTGAAAGTCCATTGGAACTCAAGGCAAGGTTCTGAGTTTACTTGGGAGCGCGAGGACCAAATGAAGAAAAAGTATCCTCATCTTTTTGCTAACCCTACACCTGCGTCTAAAGATACGTCTTAAGATTTGAGGACAAAGATCTTTTAACGGGGAAGGATGTCACACCCCGTAAAATTTAGGTCAAAATTTTAAACTTTTCTGATCACTATTTTTGACTTTTATACGTTACGTTTGAATCTGGCGGTTTACCGGGAAGTTAACCCGCGTAAATCTAAAAAAGTCATCGGACGCGTTGGGGAGAGAGAAAAAAAAGGGAAAAAAAAGAGAGTGAAAAAAAAAGTAGAGAAAGAAAAAAAAAACCCCCAAAACCCAGGACGGGAAGGAGGGGCAAAGGAAGGGGAGGGAGGGGCGGAGGGAGGAATGGGGGGGGGGGGGGGGGGGGGATATATATAAAAAAAAAAAACCTAAAGGAAGGGGGGGGAAAGGAGAAAACGGGGGAAAGGAAAAAAAAGAGGGAGGGGGGGGGGGGGGGTATAGGTGGAAGGACATAAAGGAGGAACAAAGAGAGTAACCGAGGAAGAAAAAAAAAAAAAGAAAAAAGGCGACAAACTGCCCCGCGTTCCGACTTCGGATTATGATTAGTCTAGATATTATATGCATTATTTTATCTTTTCTAAGTGTTTCGTAGTTTACGATCACTTTCGATACTTATTTTTACGTTTTAGCATATAATTTGCGTTTTTCGCGTTTTTACACAATAACGAACCCGCTGAAACCGAAAATCTTTTTGTGTAAACTTTAGTTATCATTCATATCGTGTTGATAAGTCAAAAATTTCGTTCATGACCCCCCCTCTTATAAATTTGGACGCCTAAACCAAACCAAAACAACCATAAGCTTGGAAACTAAATCAAATGCATCTTTTTTTTTGAAAATTCCATGCATGTGTATGAAAGTGACACACGAGGGAGTCCATCTCATGTGAACTTAACCATCTAAGATCAAGACAAATGTTTACTTACGTATTTTCAAAGCTTTGACTAGGAAATTCAAACCAAGATTTGTTATACTTGAACCATGGTCCCAAAAATTAAACCATATGGTCCTTGTGGCTTGCCCTTTTGCCGAACACACACACACACACGTGTTGGTCACTTACTCCAAGACTAATGCTCAAAACCATAATGCTTGGCCTATAAATACATACTCATATCACAACATAGGGTTTCACCTTCATTTCATAGCCTCAAAATTTTCTCATCTCTCTTTTTTCCCTCTCTTAGCTCACGGCAACAAACACCCCTTTTAGGGTTTCTATATCTTTGATTTCTAGCAAAATTCAAGTATACTAGGTTCATTTCTAAGGTCATCTAAGGTGGTTTGAAGTATTAGTACATTGATTTAAGGGTTTACTCCAAGATCTACAAATTAGGGTTTGGTTATTATTTGGGGTTTTTCAAGATCCAAGTCTTCTATCTTCATTCTTGTGTTTTCTTAAGCCTGTTCTTCATATTTGTAAGCTTATCTTGAAACTTATACTTTTATTTCTACTTTCATTCTACATATGTTTATGTTCTTGCATAGATCTATGATTCCTATGGTGTTTGTGTTGATTTTTCAAAAAGAAATGAAATAATATCTTGTCATCTTTTATAAAAATAGAAGTAATATCTTTATGACTTTATGATCTTGGTGAGGTGAGTTAAAAGTGAGTTGCAATAATAGAAATGAAGGGATTAGGTTATTTTTAGGTGTGGTTGGGTTGTGGATTAGTTGTGAATGGAGATTAGGCTAGATTAGGTACTATTATGAAGTTTGATGTGATTTTTGAAAGCGTTTGTGCAATACATAGTTGCTGATCCGAAATTGTTTTGAGGTTTTGGTCGACTCCGGAACGTTTTCATTAGGCATAAAGGTAGTTTTTGGAGAGCTAGTTTCGAGTAGATAGATTTTCATGTATTGTACACTAAAATCGGACTTAAAACGGCCAAGTTATAGCCAAATAAAACTTGAAACATTTTTCGGAAAAATAATTTACATAGTTGCTGATGTGAATAGTAAAATGAGTTTTCAGACGCTTTCAGGATGTTTTGAGCTTTTAAAACACTACCGAAACATATAGTATCACATATATATCGATTAGTATCATTTAAAAACATCGTTAACATATTTTAGGAAAAACGTTAAGGTTACTAAAAGTAGTAAGTTTTGTGAATTTATCATGATAGGCATGGAAGTTAAACATTTAGGATTGTCTAGTGCGTTTAAGGAAATATGGATTAAGCAAATATAAGGGACGGTATTAACATCCTGAAACTAAAAACTTTCCTAAAATAGAAACTTACTAAAAATGGTATTTTTTGGTTAAATGCCGAAACTTAACAAAAAACTCTATGATTTTATTTAGTCACATTTTGTTAATTAAGTCAAAGCACAAACACTCATGGGTAACTTTTTCTCTTATAAACGATTCGTACAACTTTTGTATACTTTCCGTCTTTCTAAGACGCGTCATTGATTTAGGTCTCAAGTAGGACCTCTTGGCCTTATATCTCTTCATTGATATTTATCTCACCATTTGCTAAAGGTGAGTTCATAGCCCCACGTTTTACTATCTTTACTTTACTACTTTGGGGTGAGAAACATTGGTTGTTTTTAAACTATGGACATAGTTACTTTACGTTGCCTTTTCCTGATTACATGTTGCCTAAGTTGCGAATAGACCACTAATGCCCGAACTATCATGAACCGTTAATTTCTTGACCGGAGGACCGGTTGAGTGAGCGCGAATGTTGTAAATAGATCTATTGGGACTAATTATCCCTATCCGGGTAAGTAGCGCTTACTAGATTCGGGAGACACGAACAAACGGATATATACCATGTCGGATTTCACTAGGTGATCTTGGTCAGATACCTCTAGGGCAATTAATATCTTGTTTGGCATATAATATGCTGCATCGAATTGAGCCTCGGTGTCATGAGCTTAGCGCAACAGTAAATACTTTTTATGTGAAGTTGTATCTGTTATAACTGTCACGTGCGTACTGTGAACTTGTGGTCCACTCTTATTACTAAATTCAAACCTATGAATTCACCAACTTTATGTTGACGTTTTAGCATGTTTTTCTCAGGTGCTTAGCTGTGGATGTCTTTGCTTGCTTTATGGTGTTGCCTTGCATTGGACCGATTTTCAAGAATTATTATTATCTATGTTAACATCGTTGTCAAACTTTAAAACTTTTAATCGCTTCCGCATATTATCTATGAACCTATGTAAAACTTTAACTATTTTCATTTAATGCAACAATGTTGGATTTTTAAACGTACCACCCTTAGAGGTCGTTCTTTGTATCGTTGTGTGATGTATATTTTGACTGTCACGCCCGTCGGAAAAAGAAAACATGTGATTTTCGTCAGGCCGTCCGTTTGGGGGTGTGACAATATATATATATTTACAAAAATAATAATCAAGACTAATCACAATAGGCTAAGTCCACAAATACAAATATGAGTATCTATCTTACTATATATAAAGCATTTAGCACATAATCTTGAAAGTTGAAAATAAGTAGTGCAAATCTTATTCAACATTGTAAGGGGGGGACAAAACCGTTAAAAGCAACCAACAATTAAATAATTCAAGTTATAAAGCATAATGTACAATCGATAAATGCATATTTCACCATAAATTGGCCACCTCTCTCCTCATTAAATGTTAAAAATTAAGTATACAACTATTTATGCTAAATGTACAACATTGATGCAAACAACAAAATAACAAAATGATTTTTAAATACACAATATTGTAAATCACAAAATAATGTCTAAAAAATTTATTTATATTTTTCGACCTCTCGATGTTTTTGATAATGACAAAATGTGAAAACGTTGCGATAAAAATTAAACGTTTATAAATTACTAATCGTAAAATTTCCATTTCTAAGATTAATCACTTTCAGGTAGATAAACAAATCATTAAACTTGATTAATGAGCAAGAAAATATTTTTTCTTTCCTAAACCTTACATTTTTATCAAAACTATTTTTTATAAAAATATAAAAACAAAATATTTATTCATTAAAAGAAATGTTTTAATTAAAAACATAATAAATTTAAATTCCAATTTTCCCCCCCAAAATGGAAGGTTCTAAAAGCAGATACAACCTTCACCACAAAATGACAAAAAAGTGAGCATAGTCTACGTGCGGCCCCTTATAGTCCTGGCGGCCCCCATATATATAAGGGACCCGTCGGGACCGCCGCCGTCAGCAACGGCTATATTTTTTGTCCCTATAAATAATGGGCCACCCCATCTGAAAAATAGAACCTCTTGCCATGAATTTTTTCAGATCTATTTTTCTCTCTTCTTTCTTTATTTCTAAAACACATATCTTGATCACTAGCATACCTTGATCTTGTTTCAAGTGATTAATTCTTTTTTCCTCCCTTCTTCCTCTAATCAAGTGTAAGAGAAGAACAATCGTATTCTTTTACATACGATTTGTTGTCAAGTGATCTTTCTCTTCCTCCTCAAGATCACATATATTCATTACATTTACTTAGTGTTGTTGTGTAAATTGGATTGTGTGTAGATCCAATAGTGTAAATTATGTATTGGTGTGATTTGGATTGTGTGTCAATCCAAGGGTATATATATCTCGTGAGTGTATAAAGACTGAGGAAAGTCATAGATTGGTTCTAGCTAAAATTAGGACTCGACATCTAGCTTAGTGTCGGAAAAGGAAGTAAGCGACGTGTAAATGGTTTTCTTCGCATATAGAGAGCTTGTTGACATAGTGAAATCTCGAGTGGTGTACTCGGGGAGTGGAGTAGGAACGAAGAGGTGCTTCATTGTCGAACCACTATAAATCTTGATGTCTTGGTTTGATCGTTTCTTTCTTTATCTCTTTATTATCATTGCTTACTTTGTTCATTACATTAGATAATTTAGTTGTGATTCATATTGTTGATTGATTGACATATAACTCGAATCAAACATTTTTAAGTAAAGATTTAAAAACAATAATTAACCGATAAACTATTCAACCCCCCTTCTAGTTTCCTACAATTAGTATCAGAGCAAGGTCACTCAAGATTTTTAAAATATATTATATTTTAAAGCTTGGATCGATCTATGGATTTCGACAAATATCTAGAAGGGCAATCCATGCAAAGACCACCACTCTTTGAAAGCGATAGTTTTATTTATTGGAAAAATAGATTCGAGACATATGTTAAATCAAAAGATCTAGATCTTTGGCATGTTATTACCAATGGTGATTTTCAACCTATTGCACAAAATCCGGAAACCAAATTAGATGAGGTTATCCCTTTTGAAAAACAAACCGATGATCTCAAAAAGAAACTTGCGAAAAATAATGAAGCAAAAATGGTTATTTACAATGCCTTGCCAAGAAAAGAATATGAAAGAATTTTCATGTGCAATACGGCAAAAGAAATTTGGAAAACTTTGCTAATCACCCATCAAGGTAATAGCCAAGTCAAAGATAATAAGATCGACCTTTTGGTTCAACAATATGAACAATTCATCATTTCCGAAGACGAATCTATAGATAGTGCTTTTGCTAGATTTAATACTATTATTACTAGTCTTAAAGCTCTTGATGAAGGTTATTCTAGTAAGAACTACGTAAGGAAGTTTCTTAGGGCTCTACATCCTAAATGGAGAGCAAAAGTCACGGCTATTGAAGAGTCGAAAGACTTGACATCACTATCTCTTGATGAGCTCATTGGAAACCTCAAAGTCCATGAGATGATCATCAAGAAAGATTCTGAAATAGTCAAAGCAAAAGTTGAAAGGAAATCTCTTGCTTTAAAGGCTAAGAAAGAATCTAGTGATGAAGAGTGTTCGACTTCCGGTAGTGAAGACGAAGAGTACGCCATGGCGGTAAGAGACTTCAAGAAGTTCTTTAAGAGAAGAGGTAGATTCGTGAGACAACCTCGGAACGACAAAAAGACGTATCAAAGAAACCGTGATGACAAGAA
Organism: Tanacetum coccineum; assembly: GCA_026074375.1. Classification (NCBI taxonomy): domain Eukaryota; kingdom Viridiplantae; phylum Streptophyta; class Magnoliopsida; order Asterales; family Asteraceae; genus Tanacetum; species Tanacetum coccineum. Next base: position 11,161 of record BQNB010072504.1, read on the forward strand.
CGGTAAAAGTGATAGAAAATGTTTTAGATGCGGCGACCCGAATCATCTCATTGGAGAATGTCCAAAACCACTGAAAGACAAGAACCAAAGAGCCTTTGTTGGAGGCTCTTAAAGTGATAGTGGTGAAGAAGATGATGAGAAGGTCAAAGACAAAACATGTCTTGTAGCTCACGCATCAAGTGAGGTATGTTCCGAATCATCTTACTTTAGTGATGAAAACTCATCAATTGATGATATAGCTTTAGACAACTGATATGATAAGTTATGCAAAATGAGTCTAAAAATAATCACTAAAAACATAAAGTTAAAAGCTACAAGAATTAGTTTAGAAAATGAGCTTAGAGAATTCAAAGATAAATTGTCTACACTCGAGAAAAACAAGGGAGTTGATCTTGATTGTGCAAAGTGTTATGCACTTAAAATTGAGAATGAAAAACTCAAGGATGAATCTACTAGGTTAAACAAAGTTGAAAAGAGTACACATTGCTTAAATGAAATGTTGAGTAATCAAAAACCCTCCGGTAATAAATTAGGTTTAGGGTTTAATTCATTTGAAGCATCATCTAGTAGAACTAAGGAAATAAAATTTGTAAAAGCTCAGAAAAAGGTATCATCTGATGGAGGTCTCATAATTATGGGCGGCCCCCTTAATGATCCGGCCGCCCCCATAATAAATATGGGACCGCCATCAGTGATGCCTGGATCTGAGAAAACTGTGTCTTTTCAAAAATCCATTTTGGATCCTAGACCAAAACACATAATTGTAAACAAAGTCAAAGTTTCCGTTGCTAGTGACAATGAAGTTAAACAATTCTATAAGCCATTGTCAAAACCTGGAGTTGGATTTTCGAAACCTAACCTTAAATCTAAAACTCCACCTCCTAGAAAAGTCAATAATAATTACTCTTGTCCTAAAACACCGCAACCTAAAAGACATATTGGTCAACAAAACCAACCCCATGGATTTCCAGTAACTTGGAATAACTTTCCTCGTCAAAGTTACATGCCATGGGAAATGTGTCTTCCATTCTCACATCCCAACCAATTGCATCAAATGCAAGGGATGTTTAGCAATAACAACTTTGGACCCATGAGATATTGGGGACCAAATGTTTGAGTTATTGCACTATATAAATAGATATGCCTTGGAGTCGACTTAGAACCCGATGAATGGATCAAGGATAGCGGATACTCTAAACATATGACGGGTAACCGAAAGATCTTCTTTACTTACAAGGCATACAATGGAGGTAACGTCATTTTTGGTAGTAATCTTCGCGCTAATATCATTGGCAAAGGTACGATTTCTAATGACTCTCTTAAAATAGATAATGTAGAAC
>BQNB010072504.1:17500-29510 GCA_026074375.1 Tanacetum coccineum
CTCCACTAAAACCCTTTATGCCATGTTGGCAATCCAAACCCACACAAAAACCAATCGAAGGGCTTATAACTGTCGACTTGGGTTCCAAGGCAAAATAGAGGGCCAGGATTTGTTTGCTTTCCCCCTCTCACACAACAAACACAAAGACTCAGTTATAAAAGAAGAGGAAGACAGAAGAAATGAGGAGTTAGTTAGTTTTAATTTTCAGTTTGTATTTTCTTCAATATTAAGCATTTTCTTTCAAATTTTTAGCAATCAGCTTTAAGCTCTTGTACTTTCCTTATTTCATCTTGTACTTCATCATTTGAGTAATAACAATTCAGTTTACAAGTTTCCTTGTTCTTTGTTTTCAATAATAAGCCGTTTTTACTCAATAAGCTCTCAATAAGCTCATTTGAGCTTATTCCTTTTCACAAGCTCAAATTCAGTCAAACTTTGTTAATTATTCATTCCTTTATCTTTCTATCATTTGAAAAAAAAATCCCACAAAAATAGTAAAAATTTTTGGGTATAACTGAGGTGTTTTGAGTTCACTTTGAAGCTACAAGGATTAATAAGCTAATTACAGCTTATTGAGCTTAAAGCTGAGGTTTAGAGGCTAGGGAGCCACTTAGGTGCAAGTTTTTAAGCCCCACTCTACAGAGTGGCTGGCTTTGGTTCTGAGGGATTACAATAACCTCAGGTTACTTTCTGAATTTCAACTAGCTTATATAGCTTATTCAAACTGCTTATTTTTTTAAATTTCATGTTAATCCTTTCTTCATTTAGCTAAATTAGTCCTATAGGTGTTTTAGCTTTAAGTGTTCTTTTAATAATCATTTCTAGGCTTTAATGTCTTAAATTCTGTCATAAAAGTAAGTAGTAAGCTTATAGAGTAACTAGCTTATTTTTACTAATAAGCTATAGGATTTATAGCTTGAATAGCTTTACTAAGTCATTTTAAGTAGAAGTGGATAAAAGGTTTTAAAAGTTTTAGCTTCAAAATAGATTTTAAGTCTACTTAGCTTTGACAGCTTTCAATTAAGGAGTGTTTGGATTTAGGCTTGTTTGACCCAAAAAGTCAACATTAGTTTGTCAAAGTATGTCATTCAGCTGAGCTAGGTCATGTTATTGAATTTTAAAAAGAATTTAGAAGTTAGATTGTAGAATTCAAAGTTTTGAGCTCTAAAAATTGATCCTTGCACCAGGGCAGTTTACTAGTTTAAGTAGTTTAAGTGTTTAGAGGTTCAAGGTATTCTAGTGTTCAATTTTAGATAAAGCATAGTTAGATGAACTTGGTAGATGAGTATATGAGTTTTAGGAGAAGAGATTTGACCTGCATTTCACCTTAAGTCATTTGCATCAGCAAATAGCAGTTTATACTGCTGTTTGCTTTACATTTTCTAGCATTTCATTTAGCTTTAGAGATTAGTAGTTAAAGTTTGAAATTGAGCATTGTTAATAATACTCTAGTAGCTTAATAAAGAAAAGCTCTTAAGTTTCATTTTTTCAGTTCTATACTAGCTTAATTCTCCTTTCAAAAAGTAGTATAGCAGTATTTTGAAGTTTTAGCTTACTCTCTTGTGATTTTCTAGTTTCTAGCTGTTAAATCAAGAATCCTTTTATCTAGGTTTGCTTAACAATCTTAGAATAGCTTAACTTCAAAATTTCAGCTTTATAGGTTTAGTATTAAACTGTTTAGCTTATTAGCAAAAGCTTATCTCAGTTTTAAGCTGAACATTTCACTTTTTACAATCAAATTTCTTTTTAATTTTGTTAACTCTTAGCATATTTCTTTCTAGATACATTAAGCACACATCTTAAGCTTTACATAGCTTCTTTTGTTTTCCATTTTCATCTAGTAATAAGCTAGAAATAAGCCAAAACTTAAAAAGTTTAGAAAAACACTAGTTTCTGTGAACAGGAACTAAAAGCTTATTTTTTTTTGCTTATCTAGTTGTTAAAAGTTGAAAGTGCCTTTATTAATGTTGTTTAGAATAAGCTCCTTTATAAGTTTGTAGTTTTAAGTTTTTGCTAAATCTCATTTTTTTTAATAAGTCAAAAATAAGCTAGATCGTAGGGTTTAAATGGTATTTTCTCATTAGTTCAGGGGTACCCGTTTTCATTGTAGTGTAAATTCATAATAGTTTGCCCGCCTACCCTTTACTTTCCTCTTTCACAATTTCTACCCTAGACTTTTAGAAAAAAAATAAAAAAAGGGGGAAAGACAAGAGGTCCGGGTGAGCAAGACTCGAACCCGTGACCTCTCGATACAAACCCCCTTTTACACACACCTTACCACTGCGCCCTTGGGACTTTTTCGTTATAGTCCCAAGGGCTTGTGTATTTATAGTCGTTTTTAGCTTGTTAGGCTAATAAGCTGTCAAAGCTTATTACGGGCTTATTTTTAAGCAAATTTCGTGTTTCTTAATTTTCGTAGATTAATCATAGTGTAAAGCATTTTTGGTAAATTTTTCAGAATTTTTCGAAATAGTTTAATATTTTTTATGATTTAATTTCGTTAAAAGTTTATTTAATTCATAAAAAATACAAAAATTATCAAAAAAATATTTTGCTTTTTTAGAAAATTTTATTTTGTCATATAGTTTGTAGTAAAAATACAAAAATTTTCGTAGGGTCATTTTTACAACTTGTCTTTTTTTTAAAGAACGGTCCGGGTACGGGATTTTGTCTTGACTCGTTTTTGGGTCAAACGAACTCCGTTTTCGGTCTAGTCTTTTTCATTCTTCGTTATTTGTCCCGTAGAGTAGTTTAGAAGTAAAAATTTCTTCGTAGGGTTATTTTTAAAGATTTTAGGTTTTTCCCCCTTTGTTCGGGATTCGTGCTCCCGTTTTTCAGCTTAATTTAGTAATTTTTAGGATTTTCTTAAACGTTTTAGTTTGTTATTATCTAATTTGACTTTTTCAATCTCTCAAATCAATTCCTTCCTTCAAACTCAAATCTTCGACTGTATCGATTTTCCATTCCAGCCTCGTTGGGGATAAACGACCCGGGAACACTCTATACTACTTCTCGGTTTTATTGATCTTGTTGATTTTTAGACTTATATATATTTTATATTTTATTATATATTATATATATTTTAAGGTGTAGTTTGGACGGATCAATTTTTGGCGCCGCTGCCGGGGAGGCTGTGATACCGACTATCGTTACGTTTGACAAATTGTGTTTGAATCTGTGAATATTTTCTTTTATAAAAAACATATAAAATACAAAAATATTTTTCATTTTCTTTTATTAGTATAATTATCAGATAAAAACCAAAGAAAAAACCAAAAATATAAAAACATTGTCCATAAAAAAGAAAATAAAATTCACAAATTGGTAAAATACCAAAATATAATAAAGAAAATAAACTTCCGGTGAACTTGTTGGTTCCCAACTCGAACAAAAGATTTAAAAACTTGCCTTTTGTGTCTCTTACAACGTACGGCTGTAACGACCCAAACCCGCTCCGGAGAGTAGGCCGAAACGTCATAATCATGGTGTCATATCAAAGCATAATAAAGGCTAACAACGAACCCGAAAGGAGAAATAAGCTTCGCGCTATTCCAACTCCCTCCGCTCACACATGTGTGTTTACTTTTTTTTTTTTTTCTTTTTTTTTTTTTTTTTTTTTCTTTTTTTATTTTATTTTTTTTTGAGAGCTACCGGAAGTAAGTAGATTATTGGTTTAAGTGTCTAAATCTTATTGTCCGTTCAAAATCAATTGTGAAAAATCATTAAAAATCCAATAAAAAAAACATTAGTGTAAAATTTTCTTTTTATACTTCTAATTTGTGCAGTGCGCACGTCGTTCTCAAGCACGTAGACCGTCGACAATACCACAAGTTTCGACACAACGTTCGGTTAGCAACATCTAATCTTGAGAAACCTGATAATCCTCCCAAAGTAACGATGGCTGATAATCGTACAATGGCGCAATTGCTCGAAGACACACGCCACCGAGGGTTTACGAGATCGATAGTTTATTTCGGAAATCACCGGCGAATTAACTTGAGATCAAGCATGGTCTTCTAAATCCTGTCAAAACAAGCAATTTTGGAAATGAGAAAGAAGACCTACATCTTACGTCCGTTATTCAACAGATCAACTTCTACTATGAAGAGACCGAACTACCAACATACGTCGGTTAAACTTATGCTTTTCCCGTTATTTCCCTCTCGAAAGGGGCAGCCCAGATTATGGCTAGAAAAGAACCCCCTCGACATCAATTGAAACATGTGGATGAACTTGTTTCGAAATATATATTACAAAATTCTTCTTTCCCTCCCTCTAAAACGACACATCTCAGAAATGAAATCACGAGATGTCAGTCCCAAAATTTGATGAGAACGATTTGATAGGCTTGGATTCGTTCAATGATCTTTTAAGGGGATGCCCTCATCATGGTTTTTCAGAATTGCTAATCAACTCGATACATTCTAGAATGCCCTTACAACTCATTGCATCAAGATTCATTGAACCTGCTGCCGGTGGTAACTTCTTAGACAAAATGCCTCGCGAATGTTTAAAAATCATCGGAGCAAGTCAAGGTACGTCAATCAAGAAACAAAGCGATTGTAGCTAAAATAAGTACAAGCTCTTCCACCCCAGAGTCTCAATCCTACTGATTTGCTGAACCAAAGACATTGGTTCGGAGCATAATTCTCGACAGAAAGAACCAAACCCCAGCTTCCCGTCCCCCTAAAAGCGGTTGAACAAAGGTTGTCTGTAACTGTGGGGGGTCATTCTTATCAAAACTGTCCAGCCACTAACAGCAACATGTACCATGACAATATCCAAGAGTATATGTCCCAGGCCGCTGCGGCCAATTTCAACCAAGCTAATTCTGGTTATCGACCTCCGATGGTCTCAAACCAAATTCGACCTCCTGGTTTCCTTCCTCCCATTCAAATCTCAATTGCAAATTGTCAAAACAATATCAATCGAGGAAAATAACTTCAATCAAACAGAGGAAATCAATTTCAACCAAGCTCAGATTTATCGACCTCAACGTCAATCCATCCAGTAGCCCCATCAGCCAGTAAGCTCATACAAGGACCTGCTCCTCAGATACACGGTGTGTCAAAAACAGATTTTGAAAGAATATGTCACAGCCAATGATGCAGTGGGGGGGGGGGGGGGGGGTGAAGGGGGGGGGGGGGGGGGGTGGGGGGGGGGTGGGGGGGGGGGGTGGGTTGTAGAAACATAGCAAAACCAAGGTCAAAACCTGCAATCCCAATGGCAAAATTGGACTGACAAATGCCCCTTTTCACAAATTGTTACTCTACTGCTATTACAGCTTCGTACTTCCGGTTCTGGAACTTCTTCCTGGTAACACGTTACCAACCAAAGGAAGATTTAAAAGGTAATCACTACCCGAAGTGATGTTACATCCAAGGCACCGAAAGCAGTTAATCAAAGATGCCAGTGACAAGGACACGATCCTGCCTCTGCTAATAACGGAAGCACCGAAGACGTCCAACCTCCTGTTGTTCAAATTCAGTCTCGTAATCCAAATCCTGAGCCCAATGTTGCTCCTGTTGTTGCTCCAGTTCCTAAAGCATCAATTCCATTTCCATCAAGAAGAAATGATGAAAGGCGCAAGGAAAAAGCTAACGACCAAATCGAGAAATTCTATGAAATCTTTAGAGATTTAAGTTTCGAGATTAGCTTTACCGATGCCTTGATGCTCATGCCTAAATTTGCTTCGACTTTAAAAACCTTAATTGGAAACAAAGAAAAATTGAGCGAATTGGCAAGAACTCCTTTGAATGAGAACTGTTCAGCGGTCATCCTCAACAAGTTACCAAAGAAACTTTGAGACACCTGGCCGATTTCTGATTCCATGGAATTTACCGGGATTACTAACATGCAACGCATTGGCCGATCTTGGTGCGAGCATTAATCTCATGCCTTATTCTGTATGGAACAATCTATCTCTTCCTGAATTGACCCCGACCTGCATGACACAAAGATACTAGCTGACCGAATCGAATCACTAAACCGGAGTCGCAGTATCGAGCTGTAAGATGTCGTTTGTAAATTTGGAAAATTCCAATTCCAAGCTCTGAGCTTTTTAGTTGTTGATTTTGAACCAGACCCCCGAGTACCTTTAATTCTCGGGCGATGTTTCTTAAAAACCAGTCATGCTTTGATAGATGTTTATGAAGTGATTCCCCCTTTGTGTTGGCAAGGAAGCCATCACAATCAATCTGGACCAAACTTCCAGATAACACAGTGATTACAACCATATGACGGAAACAAAAATCGATGTCATTGATATGCTTGCGATAGTATTCCAAGAGGTCCCTAGGATTTTCAAACAGTTGATCGCGAGTGGCAATCCCCACTCCATATTTGAGCCTATGTTTCTACTAAGCATCTCCAATTCTCACTCCTTTCGGACAGTGATTTTCTTTTTAATGGAAGAAGCAATTCGTTGCTTGCTCTAGAAGACGATCCAACTTCATCTGAAGTTGATCCCAACTTATCCAGGTTCCTGAGGGGGACATCCAGCTTCAGACAGCAATTTTACAACATGTGAACCACCCCCCCCCTCTCCAAATCAAAAACAAATACGCCTGGAGTTAGGAAAGAGCACAAACTCTGATGAAGCTAAATCTTCCGTTATGAAACCTCCCGAGATTGAACCTCAAGGAACGTGCCACACAGCAACTTGAGTACGACACTTTAGAAGGTGCAGAACGACAAGTTGCACTGTCAAAATTGCTAAACGACTTAAAAGATGAGGAAAAGGCGAGCTCATCTCAAAAAAGGTTCTCAAGGCCCCACAAAGCGAGACCATCGCTTGGAAACTTCGCGCGATATCAAAGGTTGTTCACAGCCCAAAGGTTTTGTACTAACAAAAATTCTAATGGAGAGAGGACTACGAAACCATCTGTGCAAAGATCAGAGAAGGGTAAACCCAAAAACCACACGTATCAAGAAGAGGTTGAAAAAACTCCTTGGACGCTGGAATTGATTATACCGCCATATCCCTGACTAGCCCTTGGGTATAGAGCCCGTAACATGCTGTGTACCTAGCGTCGCGCGCAGGAGGCATGACCGTCATCACAAATGATGAAATGAACCTGATTTCCTACACGATTGGGCACGGATGCGAGTATGGTATTGATTACAGAAAACTTATGAAGCACCCGAATGGACACACTTCCCCATTCCTTTTATGGACCCAATATGCTCGATAAGACACTAGCAGAAACCATACTCACTGTTTTCCCTCGATGCGCTTCTCAGGGTATTTCAAGACCCAACGTATGACCTAAAAGATCAAGAAAAGACAACCTTCTTGCCCCATGGGACGGAACTTTTGCCTATCGTCGCATGCCTTTTGGGCTATGCAATGCTCCTGGCTATCTTTCCAAAGATGTATGATGGCAATCTTCCACGATATGATTGGAAAAAACGATGGAAACATCAATGTCTGGATGACTTTCGCGGTCTTCCGGGGACTCTTCTCTACGTGCCTATCCCATTGGAAAGATGTTGAATGCGTGTGACAAGACACCATTTGTCCTTTAAACTGGGACAAGAGCCATTTTATGGCTGAAGGAAGCACTTGTCTCTCGGACACAAAAATTTCTAAGTCGAGGCTATGAGGTTGATAGAGCTAAGGTCGAAGTAATAGCTAAACTTCCTCATCCGACTTCTGTCAAAGGTGTCCGTAGTTTCCTTGGGCACGCCGGTTTTTACCGACGATTCATTCAGGACTTCTCGAAAATTGCCCGTCCTATGACTCATTTGCTTGAAAAGAGACTCCATTTTAATTCTCTGAAGAGTGTACGATTCCTTTATACACTCAAAAAAAACTGACAGAGGCTCTGATCTTAATTGCTCCCGACTGGACTTGCCCTTTGAACTGAGGTGCAGATGCTAGCGACTTCGCAATATGGGCAGTCCTCGGGCAAAGAAAAAACAAGCATTCCAACAGCCTCTACACTATGCTACGCAAGACTATGAACGACAAGGCTCAAACTCACTACACTAACTACCGAAAAGGAATTACTTGCTGTAGTGTATCCTTGAGAAATTCCCGGTCAGACTTGTTATGCTCCAAAAGCTAGTGTTATACTGACCATTCTCCATCAAGTATCTCTTTGCCAAGAGGAAGCATAATGCAAGACTCATGCGGTGGAATCCTGTTGTACTGCCAAGAAATTGGATAATTGAAATTCGAGACAAGAAAGGAGCGTGAGAATCTCGCCGCTCGATCATCTGTCCTGACTTGAAAACCGCATCTAGACAAACTCGAGAACAAAGAAATCAATGAAGCATTTCGTTCGAAACTCTTGGTGCTGTTGCTCGTCAAGATCAAAGTACCCCCATGGTTTGGGCGATTTTGCAAACTACCATCGGGAAATTCGTTATCAAGGGAATGACACATCCCAACAAAAAACAAATTCTTCAAGGGATGTCGAGCATTATTCTGGATGATCCTTTCCATGTGTAAGATCTGGCTGATCAGGTGATAAAGACGTTGGTTTCTTCTGGGCAAGAAACGTTTAGACATTCTCAAAGCTTTGCCACAGTGGACCCACTGGGGGGACTATGGTGCCAAATACACAGCCAGAACAGTCTTCGGATTCAGGATTCCTATTGTGGCCCACCAATCTACAAGGATTCCCTGACTTTGTCACACCGTTGGGACATTTGTCAATCTTAAGGAAAATTTACCAACGTGATAGATGCCACAAAACTCCATCAAGTTTCGAAATCTCTTGACATCTGGGGCGATTGATTTTTATGGGGCCATTCCGACCTTCCAAGCAGAGAACAAGTCAACAAACATACTCGTGGCTGTTGACTACTTGTCAAAAGGGAGTTGAAGCAAAAGTGCTCCCCACCAATGATGCCCTAGATTGTTTGCAGAATTTTCAAAACCTCTGTTTCTTCGATTTTGGGTTGCCCCCCGAGCTACACATAAGGGATCGCGAATCACTGCTTTGAGCAATGACCAGTTTACAAAGGTTCATGCTTAAGTATGGTCAGTTACTCATCGTCTCTACCCGGCGTATCACCCACAAACAACGTGGGCAAGTTGAAGGTTTCAAATCATGGTATAAAGCGTATTCTTAAGAAACGTGGAGAAATGCGTGCCTCCTTGGGTCGGTTAAAAACAAACTAGATGATGCTTTATGGCCTTCCGCACAGCTTACAAACACCCATCGGGTGTACTCCATATAATTATTGTACGGGAAGGGCATGTCAGCTACCGTTCGAGTAGAGCACAAAGCATTGGGCCCTCAAAGCAATACAAAATATTGGATGTTCAACATACGGGTGACCACAGGAAAGTTCAACTTAATGAACTAAAATGAACTTCGTGATCAAGCCTACGAAAACTCCTTTAATTCTAAAAGAGAAAACCAAGAGATAAACGATGCTAAGATCAAAAACCCGCGATTTCAACGTTGGTGTCGTGTTCTCCATTCTCAACTCTAACTGAAGATTTTCATCGCGGGCCACAATGAAATCCCCGGGAGTGGACCATCTCGTATCCCAAGTTTTTCCTTATTGCGCACTGTCGAGTTTAATCTCAAAACTCCGGGCCCAACTTTATAGTGAATGGTCCATCGTGAGATAAAACACTACTATTGGAGGAGGACATACCAACCGAGGTTGTCCCAATCATCCAGACGTTCCCATGGACCAATAAACACACTGGGGACGGGTCAATCGTCGAGGTGCAACCCTAAACCAGGCGCTATCGTGGAGGCAACCCCATGCTTATCAGTAGTATGTATCTCTAATTAAGTCTGTTTTTTGTGTGGAACGGAAGCTCACATACTTTCCACTACACCGTGTTTTGCCCATGTTTTGTGACACTTTGCGTTGTAAGTCCAATTCCCGGATTTGAAGACTCTCAGTGCTTGCAGTATCCACAAGAAGTTTACAATCCTCAAGTGTCATTTGGGAATCCATATCCAAATCTAATCGACTAATGGTTTATCTTTGGCACACTTCATAAACGGTCCTTAGATTTTACGTAGGAACCCCTTTGTAAACATCGAGGACGATGTTTATTCTAGTATGGGGGGGGGGATCTTGGATTTGATTTTTCCTGTAGTCCGTTGTCATCATAGTAATCCCCGTTTTTTTAACCGACCAAATTTTTGGCAAAAATACCAAAAAATTTAAAAAATTTAAAAATTTTCAAAAAATAAAATAAGTGTTTTGTCACAGTTTTTGACTTCCTAATGGAGTAGAATGAGAATAATTTTTGACTCGATCGGATCCCGCGTGCGTTGAGCCCTAGCTAATCTTCCCGAGCAACTTACGCATGTAGCTAAGCTTTCAAGAACTTCGCATTGCTTTTTTTACTCGAATTTGAAACAAAGATGTGAAGAACAAGAAGTGATGAAAGTTAATATATCTGTTTATGAGCTGAACAAAAAACTTATATGAGTAACTTGGGCTTCTTTTCTCCCATTAGCTCTAATCCACCTAACTACTACTTCCAATCCAGTTCAACTAAGTCAATCAATGTTTTTAGAAAACAGCTTCAAATTGTAACTTGAATTCTTTAAAGCGAGATTTTTTATAGTTTCTCTTAAATAAATTCGAAAGGGTGTAAAATGGCCAAAGAAGCATGAATGAAACATACGAATGCAAAAATGCATGAAAATTAAATTTTGCCAATAAAGCATACATTTGATTATATGGAACAAGTAAAAGATGTTTCGTGATATCCCACTCCGCTAACCACAGGTGGGGGTCAAACTAAGAACACTCTTTGCTTCTAAGGATGTTGATGTGTTGTGATATCTTAACCACAGGAAGCGAGGTCCTAGGTAGGGTTCAAACACAGACACTTATATCCTAGCCATATAAGGGACTAGAAGGTGTTTGGTTGCGATTTCCCACAAACGCTAGCATCGGGGTGGGATTTTCAAACTACTAGAACACCGGTTCGTCTGGGTTTGTGAATCCTACCAGGAGCGAGGCCTAGGCAGGTGTTTCAAAACTAAGCAACAGCTTCCTAGCTTTAAGAACTTATGAGTATAATGATGGAAAAAATTCAGCAAATCATTCTAGCATTTAAAAATCTCGTTCTTTAAAATCAAGTTACAAGGTCCTAATAAGTTGTTGCTTTGAGTCATGATTCATCTTGAATACGACTATGGAAATAAGTTGATCTATGGTTAAGTTGAAACACACGATCGATAACACATGTTAAATCTTCATTCATGTTGGGAGTTAAAAGTTCACAAGTCATAAGTATGAGTGCTTAGCATTTAGACTTATATTGACAAATGATCTGTTTAATTGCTTGGTTTGGAGCTAGTGAAAATCGGGAGACGATGAAATTTATCCAGTCAGGACCAGCCGTAGATTTATTGCTATGGGCGTTTCTCATTCTATGATCCCAATGTTGATATAATAAAGGAAGTCAAACAGGAAGTCGAGAAAAGAAAAAGGAAAATCCAAAAATATTAGGGATAGTTAATAGATAAATAAAAAGTGGTGAAAACGGGACTTGTCGAAGCTTTTGATTCTTTAGTTTCCCTTGACGAACACTTTGCTACTTTTCAAAGCTATTAGTCGAGGGGAGTTGATAGTGATGATGAAGAGACTGATTTTTCAGAAATTCAAAAGAAAACTGTTTTTAACTCAGAAAATAGTGAAACATTGGTATGTGCTTAATTACACATACCTTTTACCTTTAAAAACGAGCCAAAATAACCAAAAACGGACTTAAAATGCCAAATATACGCTTGTTTTGCTAATTGTATTGTGCAGGAACGGATAATTAAGAAAAGGACGAAAAACAAAGCCAAATCGACAAAACCGGACTCGGAATGAGAAAGCAAGGAAAAGACAAAGTCAAAGTCCAAGCCAATGTCAAGCCCAAGTCAACCCCGAAGCCAAAAAGTCAACAAATCAAGAAATATAAGTTTAAGGGTTGAAATTGCCAAACCCCTAAATTTATATTTATAAGAGAAAAGAGAAAATGAAAAACAAGGGGCCAAACTGTCAATTCGGCAAAGTTATACTAGAAGGGCCA
>BQNB010072505.1:0-32414 GCA_026074375.1 Tanacetum coccineum
GTTCTTAGTTAAGTTTTCCTTAGCTCAAATTTAGTGTATGAGTTAGTTCAATCAAGATTTTAAAGCCTAAATCTTAAATTTAAGGGTTTAAGTATGCACTTGTTAAATTTGTGAATTTTCTAATTGTCGTAACAGCTTATATAGTTAGATCTTTTCTATGTGCTTGTTAGTTCCCTTTTCATGTTTATTTGAGTCAAGAAATGCAGTAGTATAGGTTAAGTCTAAGGGAGCTTTTGCCATTTTGTTTTTAAGTTACATGTGTCATAGTTGCTTAGTTATATTTTCAAAGTTTTAAAAAGTTAACATTAAGTAGTTAAATTAGATAAGCTCTTATTAGTTTTAAGTTTTGATTTTTGTTCAATAAGTTCTTTGATGTCCATACTTGATCTGCTTATGCTTATTTTACGTTTTAAAGCTTATTTACTAGCTCAAATTTAAGCCTGCAAAAGCCAATTGTCCTTTAAAAAGAAAACATAAATCAACAGCTATTGAGTGTGAGTAGGCCTTTTCAATTAGCATTTTCCTAGCTTAGATGTTTTTCAAACTCCCTTTTAATTATTGCTTATTGTAGCTTATAGGATAATCTTTAAGGGCATATGGGCCTTTAATCCCTAAGGATCTATTTAAAAGCTTAAAAATAAGCTCAAAGGGCCCTCTTAGTCTGTTTTCATAGTTTATTGGTCAAAAGTGCTTATAGCTTTTCAAGTGCTTATCTGGTTGTTTTCTTTGCTCATTTTTGCTCATAGATGCTTATTAGGTTAGTTTAGTTATTAGTTTTTGCTTATTTTGCTTTTTCATTTGCTTATTTGTTCTTAAAAAGCCAAAAAATAGCCTCTTAGTGCCTTAAGTTTATATTAAGTTTTCTATTAGCTTAATTTGTGCTTTTCCAGCTTATTTATAAGTCTTCATAAAAAGTTGTAGTTAAGAAAAATGCTTATTTTCATCTTATTAAAAAAGTTGTATTAAAAGTTTTTTGCAAAAAAAAATATGGGAGTAGAGAGGTCTCAAGGGTGAGCAGGGCTAGAACCCGAGACCTCCCCTCTCAACCAAAACCTTAGCATACACACACTCTACCACCGGCACCAGTAGGGCCATCTGGTAGAGTTGTGCAAAATTAATTATATAAGGGGTTTTCCCCCTTTTTTCCTTTCAGCCCTTTAGAGCTTTTTCCCATCTTATTGAGATAAGCTGGCAACCTCTTAGTATTTTTCCTAGAATCAGCATAAGTCAAAGTATTTTCTGTATTTTTTTTAGATTTTTATAAATTAGTTTGATATTTTTTATAATTTATTTTCATTAAAACAGTAATTAATTCTTAATAAATAAAATAAAAGTCAAAAAACTATAAAAAAAATTTCAAAAATTTCTTTTATCATTTAGGACCTAGGAAAAATAAATTTGCATTCGTAGAGTTAAAATTTTACAATTTCATTTTTCAAGAACGAGATTGAATCCTGTTCTCGTTTTTGTGTTTTTAAGCTTAAATTACTTTCGTTTTTGGTCTAGTTTTCTTTGTTCTTGTATTTTTGCCATTTAGGGTTTATTACAAGTGAAATAATCATTTTAGGATTAAATTTTGATAATATAGGTTTTTAAGTCGCGTTTTTACGTTCCCGTTTTAGGTTTTCTTTACTTGTTTTTGCATTTTATTTGTAGAAATAGATAACCAATTCAAATCTTTGATTATTCAAGCATAATTCCCAAACCGATTCTCGATTTTTAAATCCACGCCTCGTTGGGACATAACAACCCGGGAATCATACTTCCGGCTTACTACATTGAGAGATTTTTGATTCTTATCCTTATATTTATATATTTATAAGTATTATATATTTATTTATATATATATTTAAAAGGGTTAATCAGAAGCTTGTCAATCATCGTTTTGTTTATCAAAAGATACAGTTTCATCCTTTTTAGTTTCAGGATTATATTGAATAGGAGGAAAATCACCATAGGTAATAACATGCCAAAGATCTAGATCTTTTGATTTCACATAAGTTTCGAATCTATTTTTCCAATAAATAAATCCATCACTTTCAAATAGTAGTGGTCTTTGCATAGATTGCCCTTCTAAATATTTTTCCGATTCCATGGATCAATTCAATTTTTAAAATACAGTTTATTTTAAAAATCTTGTTTGACGTGGCTCTTGATACCAATTGTAGAAAACTAGAAGGGGGGTTGAATAGTTTAACGCTTTTTAAATTAATGTTATGTTTGTTTATAAAACTTAGATTCGACTTTAATGTGAATTCATAATATGCACAATATGAACAATACAAATATGTAAGTAAATGACAAGTAAATATGAAAGACAAGAGATAAGAGTTAGAAAGATCAAACCACAACACAAGGATTTATAGTGGTTTGGTTACGAAGCACCTCTTCGCCCTACTCCACTCCTCGAGCACCAAACTCGAGAGTTTTCTTCACTATGTCAATAAACTCCCTTTAGGCGGAGAAAACCGTACACGACTTAGCTTACACCAATTTCTGACACTAAGTGAAATGTCGAGTTCTAATCCTAGTTAGAACCAATCTATCACAACTAAACACACCACTTCACGACAATTCACAACTTGGCTTCACTACACAACTTCTCTCTACTTCACAACTTTACTTTGCTTCGCAACTTCACTTCACCAAGACACTACTACGATCACACCAATCTATCACTACTTACTAAGATCACTGTGATCTAACTATACTTACGATGATCACAACAATCAACTTATTGTACACAACTATGATACAAACCTTCACAATATACACAAATGATTTACAAGATATAACACAACTATACCAACTATACTATAACACTTCTTAATTTGATGATAAGAAGTATTCTTCTCTTACACTTGAGGATCAAAGCTTAGATCACTTGGAAACAAGGCTTTATGATTAAATGATCAAAGGAAAGAAAGAAAAGTATAAACTGATTTAGAACAGAAAGAAAGTGTGTGCAAAAGGTGAGAAAAACAGTGGGGAATAGTCCAATATTTATAGGCCAGCTGAGCTGATTTTCTGTCTGGACGGTCTCCTTAAATAGGGGTCGGTCCCCTTAATTATTAAGGGGACCGCCCTTATAATTAAGGGGGCCGCCCACGCCAGATGCTCCCTTTTTTGTCTTTTCCAGGGAAGGTGTTTTCTGGAACAGTTCTAGCCGTTTTTAGGTATAAAATTTAAATTCAAAATATTTATTTTGTATAAAACATTTCTTTTAAATCCAAAAATGTTTTGTAAAAGTTATAAAAATGTTTGTGACATTTTTATAAAAAAATGTGAGGTTGAATATAAATTCATTTGTTCATAAAATGCATTAAGCATATGCTTATTTATACCTTTAAGTGATTAAATTTTCAAAATAAAAGTTTACTACTAATTACTTGTTTACAAATAATTTTTCATTAATTGTTTTTACATTTTGTGATTATCAAAACTAGGGATGAGCACGGTACCAAAATGGTACCGAACCGGCACCGTTTAAGTGGTACCGTTTTTTTTCCCGGCCAAAAATGACGGTACCGTTCCTGAAACCGAGAGTATGCGCGGTACCGGTACCGGTTCCGGTATCGGGTTCGGGTAAATCTGTACCGTACCGGTTCGAGAACCGCTTTTCATTAGAAAATCTATTGTGTTTGATCTATAAATCCTCGTTATCAATATAGTAAATGTAGTTGGTACGTGTTTGCTCATTTTATAGTTTGTTTTTCTTCATAAACATGATGGATGTTTCCTACACTAATGCTACATACGACAGGTTAAATTTACACCATCAAATCTCTTAAAATGTGCAAGTATAGTTATATGAAAAACATTTTCTCGTTTTAAGATTATACGAACGTACATGGATGATTAATCAACTTTGTACAAATCAACAAGATGATACAGTCGAGGATTAAACATACATAGCATGACAAACACAAGACTTAATGTCATAAAATAAAATATGACTCCTGTGAACAAAGAGCTTTACTAATATAATTAACGTCTTTAGTATCATTTTTGTTCTTATATATACGTAAACTAAATGGTTATTATTTTCTCATTTTTAATCGAAACGATCAGTTTTACGGTTGCGCGCGTCTGAGTTTAATTCAAAATACTCCGTAATTATTTTTTTCAACGTAAAAAAGCATGTGTTTAGTTATAAGGATATTTTTACAAACCATAATAGTGTATGGGACAACCAATATGGGTGTTTCGATCGACAGCTTAGTTCACAAACACGACCACTCAAACTCCGGTACCAAAATCGGGATCTCCCGTCTTGGCACCGTACCGTTTTTTAGTGGTACCGGATTTTTTTGGGCGATTTTCATGGTACCGGTACCGTACCGGGTAAAGAGAACCGGTACCGGTATGGGTCTTTTTCGGTACCCATGCTCATCCCTAATCAAAACGTAGAGAGATCAAAAAATATTAATAACGTTTTTAAGCATTATTTCTATCAACAAGGAGGATTCCCTAGCTCATAATTTCCATCCCTTCTCCTCCTCTTCTCCCAGTAGGATCGAACCAGACAAAACCCATAGGGAAAAATTGTTTGTTCGACTACTTGACGTATTCTTGAGCGTTGGTTCGCGGAACTAGCATTCGGGTGGTATTGATCGACGTGTAGTGTACGATACGCGTAGATGTTACTTACTTTAGTAACTCGAAGGGTTTTCAGTTTCGCATGTTTTACACACATGCGTGTACTTGAAGAAATCTCTGGTTCTTCACGTAGCTTGGTTGCTATTCAGTATGTTTTCTGTTTATATTTTTTGTTAATTATAAGTGCTATATGAGTTTTATTCCGTTGCGTAGCTCGTTTAATATTCATGTAATATTAGGTTATTTAGATAACGATTTCCAACAGTGGCACCACGAGCCGTTCATATAGCGTTATAATTACATTAAAAACGGTAAAATACACATATTTTGTGAATATTTTCTTGCCTTTTTTATGTACAATTTATTTTAGGAATTTATTTACTGAAATAATTACTAATATAAAACACATAAAATCTGAAAATATAAATATCGTATGTATTTTGGAAGATCCGGCTAAAATATAAATGCATATTTATGAATATTTCTTGCCTTTTATGTGAAAACCTGTTTTAGGATATTATTTAGTAAAATATTTTACCCTAAATATCACATAAAATAAGAAATAAAATATGGTTATATCTTAGAAAGATTTGGTTCGCTTATAATAAATGCATGTATTATAATCTGCGATTTGAATATATTGTAGCTTATTTATTGCTTATAAGTTGTCAACCATGGATTACGTGCATGTAAACCATGGTTATTAAGCTAAATATATTTTATGCATGCTTGTTTAGTATGGTATGCATGAAATTATTACGTGAATTAATTGGTTAATTGCAAAAGATGAGAAGACCTTTGTTGAATTATTGTTTTAATTGCGTAAATGATTTTGATTAGTATGATTAATTTGGTAAATATGTTTTGCATGTTTATATTATGGCGGTTTTTTATATAAAATGCAAAAATAATTTTCAAAATTAATATGGACTAAAAGTACATGATTAAAATGCTTATTGTACCATATATTGATATGTACACTTTGCTAAATCATGGGCTATATACGTAAATTTGTAATTTCTTGCAAACGTTCTATAACGCATGGGTTTAGTGGTTTCCGCAAGGGAACCCGCAACGGAACAAAGCGAGAATAAACATTTTTACATAAACGTTTTAACAATATTTATGGTATGTCGTAATAATTACTAAAGATGGAATAATCCTGTTTGTTATCTATCTAGGATTTGATTATATCTCATGGGGATTTAACCTTATCCATAGTAATGTTACTTATACTTGGAAATATTATAAACATGGTGACCCTAATTTTATAAATGGCATGTGGTTTATAAAATTATGGGATTTCTATTAATAGAAAGTTTTTAAAATGAAAAGGGAAATGTTTTAAAAATACTAGTGTTGTAAGGTTGTATGCATGCTTCCATATACACAATTTTGGTAACCTTGTTTTTATCAATTTATACCCTTAAAAGATAAGTCATTGCCATCCAAGTATGAAATCACTTGATTTTGTATTTTTGTTCTCTAAGACAGTCTTAGGTGAATTTACAAAACAATGTAATACAACAATCGTATGGTCAGACCTAAGACTGTAAAATTACTGATTTTGTATTGGATGACTTATATCGAGTATGGTTGGTCAGACCTTTGACCCGAGGCATACGATGGGGCTAAACATGCTACTTGACATTATAATTCTGGATTATATTGCCTTGTGCCCTATAATAGCTAAGAGTTGCACATGTTGGCAATTATCTCGCAGATTACCATTTGAGTTATACCATTTCTAGTAGATCAACTGCATTAATGGTAGAACGTCAAGTTGGATCTTAGACCCTTGTAAAATTAATTGTTTATTTATATAAACATGGGTAGTTAATTTTTAAGGGATGAATTATCAAAAATACTAAAAATGAACTTTGCAAGTTCTTTTAACGTATTTATGCAACGTATACCGTAAACAAAGGTTTGTTCTTACTTGTGGAAGACAAACTATGTCTATTTTCCTTGGGAAAATGAGACTATTTCCTATACTTTTTACTTGTAGAAAAAGTTATAATAGGAATGAAAGAATTATCCTAAATTCTATTCGAACTCATACCAAACTTCATGTTAAGTAAATTAGACTTCTTATTCTTTCAAGATTGCTTCAATATCCTTATTCGGTTTTGAAATCTTTGAATCATAATAAGAAACTTGGATAACTAGAGAACTTGTGTCTATAGCTACCAAGATTAAAATATCCTGTTGTAAACAAGACATATTTATGAGGTTTGATTAGAATATGAAAATATCACCACAATACTGTAAAAGGCAATAACTACAGAACTCGTGTCTATAGCTGTTTCCTTAAATCAGTAAGAGACGATGCACACCCTTGAGGTAAAGTGAGCGGATAAAGGAGGAATTGCATGCCAATTTTTCAAATTAATAAACAGCTAAGATGGCTAGAACTTGAACATAATTACTTGTATATCTAAGTACTTGCTTACTAGTCCATGTGACTCACATTAGCAATAATGTGTAGATATTCAATAAATGGAAAGATAAATTGCAATTATTTTCACTAGAGAAGGAACACTCATAATGTTGCCAGATCTAGTAGGAGTAATGCATTTTATAAATGAAAATGACAAACTTGCAATGTTGTCAAATTCAATGGGAGTTATGAGTTGTTTACCTCATAGACATCTTACTTTATTTATGGCTTGGCTTGAAATAATAAATTACTTTCCAAGTGTGAAACATCTTTATTTAGTAAAGAATCACTGTGTATTATCTTTGATAACTTGTTGCCTTTGAGATGTCGCTTCCGTTTAATGTTATCTTTGATAGTTATGCACGATTCCTTATTAATAGATGGAGTTCTATATATATACTAGCTATGAGCTTGACAATTCCATATTGTCGATACAAACAAACTAACTAGTGTGGTGTTGTTTTATGCAAAGAAGTTGTACCCTATAGAAGTAGGAGAAATACTTATCGTGTGCAAGGAACAACTTAGAACAATATGACTAATGGTTTCTTGACTACAAAGTAAGAAAACTATTACTCTACTAGGACTCCTACACATTTAATGTATTTAGCCCTATTAAGAAAACGTGTCAAGATAAAAAGGCAAGCTACATGATTATGTTTTCTTGGGAATCATAAACATGAAGTTTGAAATTAACTTGAATTTACTATTGATTTACTTTAGTTTAACAATTGTTATGTCTTCTAGTTAAAGACATGTACATTAAGTCTTTTACTTGTGAAAAGACTTATAATGTAAAGTAAAAAAGTTATCCTGTTATGTCTTCTTGTTAAAGACATGTTGATGTGCTGTCGTTGTAAGGTATATTTAAGATGATTCAAGTTTTAAATTTATATTTTGTCGACTCAACCAAAAACAACACTTTAACGGGCAGTGTACCTGATTTGTAGTAGTTTCCTGGTAAGTAAGGTGTCGAACACTTGAAGCGAGGTTAAATCTATCAATTTAATTAATATCTTGGTTATCTAAACTATGTTAATTATATTCTATTCTAAACCTATGTTAAACCTATGTCAGTCTAAATTCTAATTCTAATAGAAAAAGGGGGGGGGGGGGTTTAGCCTAAAAGACTAGTACGGTTTGGTTGGTGTCTATAATCAATTCAAGGCACTTTTACCCACGCAAGCTAATTAGCAAAAGATAAAAGAGTGGTCAAACCTTATATAAGAAAACTGTATTAACTATTATTACTCCGATTAGAATGTTGGTTTGTTTATTTAGTGCAATGATTTCTTCTCTTGAGGTGGCATATTATTCTTAAGACTTAGGAATTACATCATCCTAAGGAGTTAAGATCAACATAGACCCATTATTTGTCATAGATCCAATGAACCAATCCTAGCCACTCATTTTTCATCAAAAATAAAAAAACTCACTTTCCACCTCTTTTTTAAAAATAAAATATCTTACAAACGGTAAAACGTCACAACGACAAAAAATACACCATCGCGGACGAGTATTTTTTTAAATCTATGTCAGAGACGGGTGACACGATATACTTTCGAGTAACCTTTATTATTTTGAGTGATATTTTTTTACCAGGCACGAATGCGAAATCAATAAATGATTCTGAAAACCGAATCATAAATGATTCGTATAACTAATCATATATGATTTCATGAAATCATATAAGTGATTTTTCATGAAAATCATATATGATTTTGTGATTCTAACGAACTTTTTTTCAATTTTGTTTCAGTCACGAATTGCGAAAATCATATATGATTCGTGTGACGAATCATATATGATTCGTATAACGAATCATATATGATTTCATAAAATCATATATGATTTCATAAAATCGTATATGACTTCATAAAATCATAAAAAAAAGTTCGTCGAAAGTACATAGTGTCGCCCCTCTATAGAAAGATAATTTAATTCTCGTCGCGATGATATGTTTTGTTTTGCGTAACGATTAACAGTGTGTGAGATTTAATTTTTACAAAAAAGGTGGAAAGTGTTTTTTTTTATTTTTGATGAAAAAATGAGTGGCTAGGATTGGTTCATTGGGTCTATGACAAATATTGGGTCTATATTGAACTTTTGGCTCATCCTAAGACCTAGACACATTAATTCTATCACAATTAAAGCATCCGCATAAAGCATCGTTATTTGCTGATTATAATCTATCTTAGGGATTAAAGCAATGGTGATCTTGTTAAACCCTAGTTCATAGAGACTTTACCCACTTACCGCTTAATGGCAATTTACACACTAGTAGTCCACTTGTCCAACTATCCAATGAAATCAAAACGTTATTTGTTGAATTATCAAGGTCACCTGCAGTCAACACGATCAATAACCCCGGCAATATTCAATTAACTAGATTAAGCCCGAAAGCGTATCCTAGAGCACAGACTTAAAGGACAATATTTGGTGTAACTATTCATTCTAGATAGTATAAATACTATAAGAGAAGTTATACCATACTCTTAGATCCGTTTGAGTCTACGTCACTAAATACCCGATAGGATGAATGGATTAGGCCACCAAACAAATCGCGTAAACAATTATACATTGATAAACATAAACAAGCACTCAACGATAAATCAAGAAATCAAGATAAACAAATACCAAACATTCAGATCTTCATAATAACGGCTAATACCCGAAGGTATTATCCTTCAAACATCATAATAAATACAAGAGTAATTATTTAGCCAAGGTAAACTAACCGAGTTAACGAATGATACCAAAACCTGAATGATTACTAAAGTATATGGAATTACACGATGTCTCCTATGGAATTGAATATGTTGCTCTACCTTTTCTGCTCTTTTTCTCCTCTAAAAATTTAACTTTTGTGGTTTAGGTATCGAGAATATGATTTAGCACACTTAAAACTCTTTTTTGAGTTTTCTATTTATAAGGTCTGGAAGTCGGTTGGATACGGCGTATTGGGGATTTCTTGGAGTAGGGACCACGCTTGATATCTTCTAGAATATTATATTGATTCCATATCTTGAATACGGCGTATTGAGTCCTCTGGATACGGCGTACTGGTCTTCATTCCTTTGTGGTTTTTGGTGAGTGCAGGCATGGATACGTCATATCTTTCTTTATGGATACGGCGTATTGGTCTTCAGAATAGTAATCTTCAAAATAACTTCATTAAAGATCCATAATGCGCTCCTTTTGTTAACTTTCACCAATTACTCCATAATGACTGCAATTCTCAAATATAAACGATTAAGTAACAATTCTTTGCAATAACTATACAAAATAGGTTAATAATATGCGATAAATGATGCTATAAAATAGACGTTATTTAATGTCATCACATGTACATGAAGTCATTGACTTGGTCAAAGACTTATAACGAATAGTAATGTATTGGATGTTTATGTCTACTTTTTAGTACATACACATTAAGTCGTTGACTTGTTCAAAAGACTTATAAAAGGATGCAATTGGCTTAGTAACTATTGGTCCCTTGGAATCTGATATAAAGTTGATCAAATTAAGCTAACGATGGAATATACATGCATACATGGCCGTAACGACGGAATAGACATGCACGCTAATCATTAGGTGAGAGGTAAATAAATTGTTGTTAAATAAAAATCAAGAAACAAATAGATTAAGTCTAAAGTACAAGCTGCTAGACACTTATTTCCCGACCGTTACTATGACAAATACACAACTATTTACAACGTCTTGATCACTGATCAAAAACAACAACCTAAGTTGGCGTTCCTATAACGATCAACTTCCCAATAATCCCATAACTTTACATACTCTACAAGGCAAGTGGTGATATCTTCCACTTTGTATAATACTTTACATCGTCGATTTTTTAGACGTATCGACCGATAATCGATCCTTCGTGTGATTCCTTCGATAGTGCTCTTTGCGAAACGATTATCTTCAAACCTTCTTTCTTTTTGTATTTTTCACATTTTTTTGATTTTTTTACCAAACATTCAAATCTCGGTGTTGTTTCACCATCTTCACGATCATAATAAATTCGGATAATTCCTTCGGTAATTCTTCGTTCTTCGGTTTCATCAATCATTGTGACGGTAGTAAAATCACATGAGCTTTGACTACTAATATACATTCCTATTTGCAATGTGTAAATTTTCAAACGCACCAAAGATATAAAATGACACAAGACTCGGGAAATACAAACTTTACACTTTAAGCAACTAGCAACTGTAAATTTAACTTAATCTAACAGGGTAGGTTAAGGTGTAAGGGTGTAACGAAACAAATAGTTGGTGTAAATTCCTAAAGGATTGGCTCTATGGTTTGTTTCTAGTTGAGTCATCACTCTAAAGATGAGAGTGGAAAGGGTTTAAATGGGAGGTTAACTAACCGTTGAATTAGTAATAAGCAACTGTAAATGTGCATTTGGGTGTAAATCCTAAATTTACCATTTAAACAAGTATAATCCATTCTAAATCCATAGTACTTACATTACGGTCTCAGAGTGAATATACCAAGCCAAGTTCTAAAGTTACTACATCATCGCATACACATATTTTGTGGAATTTGGTAAACATTAGAAACGGACGTAATCCCTTACAATTATCTAACAAGGGTTATTGTAGCGGGTTAAGTAACATGTAAATTCACAAAAGTATGCTGAAATTTTTTAAATTTAAGCACTGAATTTTAAAGCATTGTTAATGTGAAAAATTAGGACAAGTAAAAACACTCTAATTCTATCCCCCACTTGAATTATACAACGTTCTCGTTGTATATATAAAACATATTAAATACAAGAATTTATAAATAATTAGAATGAGAAACCTCCCCCAGATATTTTCTTGGTAGATTCTCTAAGTTTGCGTTTATGAGCAATAATTCATGTTGAACAGCCGTCTTGAGATTTCCTAGACTCCAACACTTCAACAACTCAGATATTTAAAATTCTCCACCAATATTCATCGATATTTCTTTCACGAGGTCTTGTAGAAAAAAAATAGGAAAACAGGTACATTCCTATCTTGGTACCTACGGTTAATTTAAACTAAACTAAACAAAAAATACGAGTCAGACTGTGGATATGGCGTATCAAGTTAATGGATATGGCGTATTCGCATAACTGACAATAAGTTTTTCTTAAAATGCGTCAAAAATAAAGACTGATAATGTCTAGACAAACAATACGCCGTATGGTATGGAGCGGATAACGCCGTATTGAGCTGGAGAAACAGACATTCGATAACAAAATTAAATAAAAAATACGTGGTTGTCTCCTAGGAAGTCACTTTTGTTTACAGCTGGAGTCTTAAGTTATACTTTTCTTCAACTTCTCACTTATTCCATCTCATGCAACGGCTAATGTGCCCTGCGTGTGAGCCATTCTTACCATCTTCGCAACTCGAATGTAACCGGGTCCTAGATTCAAAACTCCTTTGTAAGAACGTCCTTAAGCTTTGCGATAATTGCACTGCGAGATTCAATTGTTTTTATCATTTCCACTTACCTTCCGTAATGGGTAGGATACTTGTTGCATTATTCATTAGTGTGGTTTTTTTAAACGCTTCGGATGAGACTCGCACCATTTGGTAATGTATTTCATCATTATACCATTGTAAATGGTAATCATCCTATCAACCTGTCTTGTTTTAAATTCCAAACTTCTCTTAAGAACGGTTCCCAAAATAACATCGCCCATGTCCATCATCACGATAAGCATCCTTACCTTCAAAAACTGTAAAAATTACCCATAACAGAAAAAGTTCCAACAAAGATAGGTACTTCATTAAAGCTCCTATAACATTATCCCCTTTGTACACATCTAAATATTTCATTATTGACATTATGAAATTTTCCTGACATTACTTGACATACAATAATGTGTAAGAAGTTACGTGTGTAATTCAAATCCTGTCATGCATGAAAACTTTTAGTTATGAGCACAATCTATATGGAATCTCTTTCATCGTCTTTTTTCTAAAACACAAAAAAAAAAGGGGGGAATAACAATAACTAGGTATTCATTATTTCAATATCACAAGATTTTCATTCCAGTTCTAAATTTCCTAATTACCTCAGCTTCCTCAATGGTTGGCTTCAAATCCATTTCACCTGATTTCTCCTAAGCTCAAATGGTTCATTTAGATCATTTAATTTCAATGTAATCTTCTGAAAAGGTTCTAATGATCTATTAACACCAAAGTCTCTCCCCACAAAGCCTACTTTCTAACCAAGTTCCATTCTTTCCTCAACTTTAGATGTAGAGCCCTTCTTAATTAAAACGTAATAGCAGGTTTTAACACTTTTGAAAATACTCTTTTCTTCCCCAACCTTAAAGTAATCTTCATTTTATAAACATCAATATGCACGATGCGGTAGACCAAAAATGTTCTTCCGAGAATCAAGGGTACTTGATATCCTACGGAGGCAATATCAAGAATTATAAAGTCTATTGGGAAAAGTAAATTTACCAAATTCATACAGTATGTTTTCAGCTATTCCTTTTATAGATATTCTGAATCCTATCTGCCAATTCCACTGTCAACCTAGTGTGAGCTAATTCGCCTAATCCTAAGTTAAGGTAGGTCAAGAGATGCATAACACTAATGCTAGCACCTAAGTCAACAAGGGCATTGCGTCGAAAACTAACAAATCATTAATAAAGCAAGTAATGTGAAACCTCCTGGGTTCTTTCTCCTTTTCCAGGGTATAGGTATTCTTGAAATGTGACGTTTCATAAGCTTTTGTGGAATTTTGGTCATAGTTCCCCTCTCCTTCTTTACATAATATTTATCCTAACGACATCAGAATCTACGGACCTCATTTGTCTTGACTAGTAACAACACTGTACAGTCTGTCCAGTGGATACTGCATATTAGATCCCAATACGGCGATATCGAATGTAATCAGTTTCAATAGTGGTAGAAATCGACTTGACTTGATCTCTCGGGTTTCTTTTCAGTGAGCTTGGTAGGCGCTCCAATGATCCTCTTCCTGTAGTTACCCTCATTTTCACGATTTGATTTCTAAGTTTTGATCGAAGCCCTTGGTTTTCCTTAAGGCAGCATCTGTTGTAGCATGATCTGGCATATTGGGGAATTCTTATAGTAGGGGTACCACGCTTGATATCTTCCAGAATATTATATTGATTCCTTATCTTTGAATCTCACGACATCTCCTCTAGATACGGCTATTAGTCTTCATTTGCTTTGTGGTCTTTGGTGATGCAGAAAACACGGATCACGCCGACTTTCTTTATGGATACGGCATATTGGTCTTCAGAATAATAATCTCAAAATACTCATCAAAAGCTCCAGAATGGCGCACTTCGCTAACTACTTACCAATTACTCCATAATTTAACTACTGTAAATTCTCAAATAAATCTGCCATAGGGATAAAAAGACCGTTTGAAATGATGTTTTCAAATTGAGGTTCAATACCAATAATCATAAGAACCTCTTTTTCCAATTGGTGAAATTTTCCATCTCTAGTACAGGAGCTGCATTTAACTTTCCACCCCTGTATTCAAGAGTCTGTGGTACTTCTACTGCTGCCATTTACGATGGATCTTGATTTTAAAAATCTTTGAGCCTTTATATATCCTTTTAAAGAGATTTTATAAACCAGAAGGCTCTAATACCACTTGTTGATTCCTTGGAATCTGATATAAGGTTTATTAACTTTAAACTAATCAGATTCCATAGCAACAAAGTAAGTTTTAAACAAATATATAAACAATATAAAGAACAAGTTTAAAACACAGAAGTACTTTTCAACGTATAGACTTTTATTAGAATCAAATAAAGAATCTATGACACACCTTGCTTGTGGAATAACAAGATGGTTGAATGAAAATTAGGGTGTTATCTCCTTCGAACTTATTCTCTAACCAAAGTTATCAGAATAAGAAAACAAACTTGTTATGACGAAACTGAAGCTTTAGCGTTCAGTAGTACGAGTCAGTTTGTTTGAGAGATAAATGAACTCTTCAATGCGTATCACATTAATTGGAAGAGATGACATTTACTCTGTAAATCCCTTTCCTTTTATAGGCAAGGTAATTAGGGTTTACAAGTTTAACCTAATCTACGTGGCAAGCATTAAATGGGTGGTTGAACCTACCATTTAATACACGTTTGCTTTTCAATACTAGGTGCAGTCCTTTAAGGAAAGTTGATGTACTTCTATACCAACTTTAGAAGTAACATTTCCCAAGGAGATTGCTTTATTCCTTTTGACATAAAGCAATCTTTTTCCTACCTTGTAAGCCTTATAATTGATATAAATTGAACAACATAAACTGGAAACCTTTTATTTTAACTTTCATTACAAATCAATACAAAAGATTTTATTCTACTGCCTTAGCTGTTCAATGACCCTCTTCTTTATGATGAACTAGATGACTTGTGTTTCTTTGTTGACATGGAATGATCTCTTAAGTCACTGGTTCTTTTTATTTTCTTGTTAGCTAAGTCAATTAGCTCATTTAGAGGATCTTGTTCTTTGAGGGGTTGGTTCAAGTCAATCTTGAGTTCTTGTTTAGTTTGAGTCAGCTGATCCACTATTGTCTTTACCAGATCATAAATGGTTTTCCATCCTTTTTCACTTTTGTCTGGACAAGCTTGTAGTATTTCTCTCCATTTTGTCAAATGTAGATCACTGTGAGATTTAAGATGACTTTATCAGACCTGTCTTCCCTATATATTTTTAGTATGATAGGGCCTTTCTTCGTGAGAACTTTATAGTTTGTGATCTTAGGGTTTTTCTTTCTTTTCAGCATCTTGTCATAGTATTTATCAAAGAGTAACTTCTTGGTGTAGTATTATGTCACAACATCTTTGCCCAGAAGATCAATTAATTCATCTTTTAGGTTTGTACTAGCATCTTTGGTGTTCTTCTCTCCCTTATAAGGTGAAGCAGTTGTTTGGCCTGCTAAAGGAACCTTCATGCTGGCAGCGCCTGATGCATTGTCTACCATGGTGGCAAACCTGTTCAAGGTATTAGTGACCTTGTGGAAAAGACTTGGAAGAGATTCCAAAGTCTTAAGCTTTTCTTAAACTGAAGTAACTTGACTTGGAAAATTGAGAAACTCTGCTGGAAGTTTCCATTGAATGTTCTTCAGTTCAGCTACCTAGGATGAAAGACTGGAGATAGTGGAAGTGAAGGACTCCAATTTTGTTGGTATCTCTATGAGATCCATAGGCAGCTCTATTTCCATGTCTTTTATATGTTGCTTTAGCTCTTTAATCTCTCTAGATAATCCAGTGAACTTTGAGGGGAGCTCTTTCAGTTCAGTTGGCAAGCAACTAGCAAAGTTATGAGAGGCTAAGAGTTTGGATAGCTCAGGTTTCAAAGAAGTTACCAGAAGTTTAGTCAGGTGATTAATGTCTGGAAAGGAGGGCTTAGCTTTCATTGAGGCAATTTCTGCTTCAGCAGTTGCTTTTGCTTGTTCCAGCTCTTCCTTCTGAGACTGAAGTAAGTGTACCTGAGCCATTAACTCTTGAATTCTAGTTGATTTTGGAGATAGAGGAGGTGGGACTAAAGTGTCTTTAGTGTCTTTATCCTTCTTAACTTCCTCTTCCTCTTCATTCTCATCTGAAATAATAATTGGCTCATCTGTTGGGGAGTCAGGAGTGAAGAAGGCAGATCTTGTGTCTTTCAAGATATCTGATGAATCCTCCAGCTTCACTTTTCATGAGATGTCATTAGCTTTGGATCCCTCATTTGCACGTAAAGTAGTGTGGGCAGTTTTTAACCTATCCCTAGCAGATTTGGTTTTATCTACAAGAACACTTGGATTAGACCCTGCAAATATGTGAACAAATGAGTGGGTTTTGGTTCCTTCATCCATATCTTGTTTTGAAGATATGGAATCCTTATGAGCAAATATTATCGGATCAGCTTCAGCTGTGGAATCTGCTAAAGCATCATGTCCTGATGCAGACTCAGAGTGCAAAAGAAAGAACTTGAATAGGCAATTTCAATAATAATAAATGCAGACATACCACTACTGAGCTGAGGGTGGGCTCTTTCTTCATTGGTGACCCCTAAAGATGATGGGCCACCAGCTGCGTGCTATGCCTCTTTATGCATTTCACCAACCACTGGTGTGGGAGGTGAAGGATGGCTTAGGCTTGTGTCCTTGGCCGAACTGGACTTAGTTCCTTTCTTTGAATGGCCAGATTAGGATTTAGATGCCTCAGTGGTGGACTCAGATGTGTGTTTTGAAGATTGTTTTCTTCTTAGTACACTTCTAGCTCTAGGATTTTTGCCTTAGGGAACTTCTTTAGTTAGAGAAGAGTATTTGGGAGTTTTGGAGTCTACAGGCACATCTAGATTGCTGATGGCCTTCATGTGGTCAGTAAAGGGAGGTTCTTTAGGTTGGTTTGGCTTCAGTATCCAGTTGTGAACACTAAAGACCTGAGTAGGGTTTATTGTGAGCTCCTCTTTATCATATTTAGGTAACATATGTTCAAGTAGAAGAGATATAAACCTAGGGTAGGGGACAATCTTTTCCTTAGTCTTCTTGTTAAGCTTGTGAATGAGATCCTCCCAAATTATCTTGGTGTAATCTACTTGGACACCATTTGCCAAACAAACAAGATGGTGGCATGCTTATTAGATATTTGATCTAGGCCACCTGTTTTTCCACCTAAGTACTGAATGATCTGACCCATCAGCAACCTCCACCTAGGAGGTAGACAACTCTTTTTGAGAGTTCCTTTTTCCCCAATCTCTCCATTGTACCCTATTGTTGCAAACCATGATCTTATAATTATTATGGAGGGTGGAGAAACATACATGCTTGATTGAGGTAGGTATTGTGCCCTAGGATCATTTCTAAATATGGTGATACATATTTCTCCTCTAACTTCTCCTGTGGGAGTGGATACCCAAATTTTAGAGTCTGGTAAGACCTTTTCCGTATACCAGAATTCACATAGGTATTCTTTATATTAAGTTGGGGCTCTTGTAAATGCTTCTTTTAGACAACATTTGGAAATGAAGTCAGACACATCCTTAAAGTATTCTTGGTTAGGGTGTGAGGGATATAAAAGTGCGACTTCATTGTTGGTGGTGAAGGCAATTTCCTCAAATGTAAACTCTACCTGAATGGCAGGTAAGAAAGGGTTTGGGCTTTCAGGTTTATCAAGAGTGATAGGTTCTTCTTTAGGAGTGATTTCAGGTGATGTGGGGTTTTGTGAAGATGATTCTACCATTAGGGTTTTGAAATTTTCGATCTAGTTCAAGGTGTGTGTTTTGTTTGTTCTTGATGGATTTATGAGAGTATGATGTTGATTGGTATGTTGTGATTTATATGATTGATGAAATGACAAAATTTCCTTTGAGAAATTGTAATTATCATATGAGGTTATAAAGTTATGGGAATGTTTAGGGTTTGTTTTCAACATGTATGCCAAACTTTGTATTAAATAAAAGTCAGCAAAGCATGCTTCTGACACCTAGAACAGTAAATAGCCGTCTATTAAACTAAAAAAGTAGGTGAGAGTAAGATGATGTGGTCATTCTAACTATTGGACTTCCTCTTTTAATATATATTTTAAAGTTCAACAACTTCCTTGGGAAGGAAATTATTTTGATAAAATAATATTACTTTTGAAAATCACATTTGTTTTTGAAATTGACCTTTAGATTAATATTTTGAAAAAGCTAGACTAGGTTCAGGTTTGGTGTTTATGTCATGCTGAACTGATTATTGTAATCTTCATCATCATCAGTCTTCCAGCGAAGGCGACAAAACCACAAGTGCTCATACAAATCCATGAATGAGACATATGTGATTGCTCAGTTACTTCACTCGAGAGATAGCTGAAGATTTAGATAAAATTATTTTGCTAAACTGAACTGAAGGAAAGACACTAGTTTTTTCAGTTCTTGACTTGACCAATATCGGTGCTCCAGTGAAGGTGACAAAACCACACATGCTCATGCAAATCCATGAATGAGACATATGTGATTGCTCAATTACTTTACTCGAGCAAAATAAAGGTTATATGCAAAAACTGAATTGACATTAAACATGAAAGTTTGTTAAGTTTTGGATGAAAGCACTGAAGCTTTAGTTTTCTACATTCAGTACTAAAGCTTCAGGTTTTGAATCAATGTTCAGCATACCTAGTTCAACAATCAATCTTTTAAAAGTTAGGTCATCCAAAGGCTTTGTGAAGATATCAGCAAGTTGATATTGAGTGGGAATGAAATGTAATTCAATGTCCCTTTTGCGAACATGATCTTTGATAAAGTGATATCTGATATCAATATGCTTTGTTATTGAGTGCAGAACTGGATTATTTGAGATTGCAATAGCACTAGTGTTATCACAAAATATGGGTACCTTTTCATATATGATGTCATAGTCAGTGAGTTGACTTTTCATCCATAGTATGTTGGCACAACATCTAACAGCAGCTACATATTTAGCTTCAGCTAAGGACATAGCTACAGATTGCTGCTTTTTAGCACTCTAACACACAAGTTTGCCTCCTAACAACTGACAAGCACCTGAGGTGCTTTTCCTTTCAATGTTGCATCCAGTATAGTCAAAGTTCGAGTATCTTTTTTTGTCAAAACCTGAACATTTTGGATACCACAGACTAAGACTAGGAGTACCCGTTAGGTACCTGAAATTTCTCTTAGCAGTAATAAGGTGGGATTCCTTAGGATTTGCTTGATATCTTGCATAGATACAAGTTGAGAATTATATGTCAGGTCTGCTTGCAGTTAAATACATTAGTGATCCAATCATACCTCTATACTGAGTCTCATTTGTAGCTTTTCCACTAAGATCAGGTCCTAAGTTTTTAGGGGGTATCATTGGAGTCTTCACTGATGAACCATTTATGTCATACTTTTTCAGCAAATCCTTGACATATTTTTCTTTATTGATTGAAATGCCTCTTTCAGATTGTTTAATCTAAAATCTGAAGAAGTAGGTGAGGACACCCATCATGCTCATTTCATATATTTGAGTCATCAGTTTAGCAAACTTTTTACATAATTTTGTGCTAGTAGACCCAAAGATGATATCATCAACATAGATTTGAAACAGAATCACATCAGTTTGAGTTTTGTAGATAAACATAGTGTTATCTATCTTACCTCTTACAAACTTGTGTTCAGTAAGAAAGGTTGAGAGAGTTTCATACCATGCTCTTGGAGCTTGTTTAAGTCCATAAAGGGCTTTGTCTAATTTGTAAACATGGTTAAGGAACTCATTTCTCTCAAAACCTAGAGGTTGTTTGACATAAACTTCTTCTTTTAGTTTACCATTGAGGAATGCACTTTTGGCATCTATTTGATAAACAATGAAGTTCATGTATGTGGCAAAGGCAAGGAAGATTCTGATTGCTTTAAGTCTTGCAACTGAAGCAAAGGTCTCATCATAATCTATGCCTTCTAGCTGATTGTAGCCTTGAGCTATAAGTCTTGCCTTGTTTTTGATGACTATTCCAGTTTCATCCCTTTTATTTTTGAAAACCCATTTAGAGCCAATTATGGTTTTGCCATAAGGTGCGGGAACTAATGTACATACTTTGTTTTTGGAAAAATCGTTTAGTTCATCTTGCATGGCATCAACCCATCCAGGATGCTTTAGTGCTTCAGAGACCTTTTTAGGTTCTTCAGAGAGAAAATCTATAAAGAGACATTCATGAGCTGAAGCAGCACTAAGTTGTTTGGCCATAGCTCTTGTGAGCATTCCAGCCCCTAAATTACCAATGATATTGACCATCTCAATGTGTTTGTCTTGAGACCATTTGTCTTGAGGAGCTAGAATGACCACTGATGGAATAGGTAAGGGTGGAGGAATTGGAATAGTATTTTATGCTGAAGTATCCTCTACACTTAGAGAGGATAGGTGTTCGGAGATCTGAATGTCTTTAATGTTTGGGATATTATCAATGATTTGTTCATCATTGATGTGATTGAAATGTTCAGAATGATCATCATTTAAGATTTCATCATCTTGAATAGATTAATCATTTTGATCATTGTGATCATTTTGATTAGTTTGACCATTTTGGTCAGATGAAACTTTAGTTTCAAGAACAACTGGTTCAGGACATTCATATGGTTCTATGAAGGTCACATCATTGCTGTTTGTTTGAAACCTTTGAGAAGGTTCATAAGGATGAAGATATTCATCAGATGGATATCTTTCTGTTTCAGCAATGTTGATGTTGTTAACTGAAGGTTTTGAGAATTTGATAGCATCAGGGCTTTCATCAAATGTGATGTGATATGTTTATTCAATTTGTTGTCTTCTAGTGTTGAAGACTCTGAAGGCCTTGGAGACAAGTGAGTATCCAAGAAGATAACCATCATTAGCTTTTTCATCAAATTTTCCTAAATGATCTTTATGATTGTGGATGTAGACTGGACATCCAAAGACATGAAGAAAACTGATGTTTGGGATTCTCTTACAAAAAGCTTCATAAGGAGTTTTGAGATGTCTTTTCACAATGCTGGATCTGTTTTGTGTGTAGCATAAAGTGGCTACAGCTTCAGTCCAATATTGTTTAGAAAAGATAGATCCTGAAAGCATTGTTCTTGCAGCTTCTATGAGAGTTCTATTTTTCCTCTCAGCAACACCATTTTGTTTAGGTGTGTAGGGAAAAGAGAAATTTTGAGAAATCCATTTTTCATCACAAAAGTTAACAAGAGTGCTATTTTTGAATTCAAAACCATTGTCAGTTCTAAGTTGCTTGACTTTGATGTCATTTTGATTTTCAACTCTTTTGATGAAGGACATGATGGTTTCAAGTGCTTGACTTTTCTTCTTCAAGAAGTATACCTAGGTGTACCTTGAGTACTCATCAACAATGACAAGGGTATACTTTTCATGTTTAATGGACCTAGGAGTTACAGGTCCAAATAAATCTATGTGAAGAAGATGAAGACATTTCTTAATAGAAGATGTCTGTTTTGTTTTGAAGCTGGCCTTATGATGCTTTCCCTTTTCACATGATGAACATGGTTTATCTTTTGAGTAGACAAGTGAGGGAAGACTAATAACAATATTTTGTTTCACCAGTTTGTTGATTGTTTTGAAGTTTAGATGAGCAAGTCATTTATTCCAAAGCCAATTGAGATTGTCAAAGGCTTTGGCAAAGAAGCAAGATTCTTGAGCAGAATACGTCATGTCAAGAACATACACATCTCTTACTTGAGGAACATTCATAACAATTTCCTTGTTAGAGTTGAAGATTGTTCCTTTTTTCTCATCAAACTGAATACTATATTTAGCATCACAGAGTTGACTGATGCTAATTAAATTGTATTTAAGGCCACTTATAAATGCTACCTTTGTGAAAACTATACCATTACATTTGATAGAGCCATAACCTTTAGTTGTGCATGTAGAGTCATCTCCAAACACCACTTTAGGTCCTGGTTGTTCCACATATTTGTGCAGGTAACTCTTGACACCAGTCATATGCCTTGAGCATCTACTATCCAGGTACCAGATGGGCTTCCTGATGTCACACTACACAAATACGTTTAGAATGGTTAGTTTTGCTTAGAAACCCACCTTTT
Source organism: Tanacetum coccineum (assembly GCA_026074375.1). Taxonomy (NCBI): domain Eukaryota; kingdom Viridiplantae; phylum Streptophyta; class Magnoliopsida; order Asterales; family Asteraceae; genus Tanacetum; species Tanacetum coccineum. The sequence continues at coordinate 22,588 of BQNB010072505.1, forward strand.
AGTAGGAGTCTTGGATCTGTTAGCATTTGATGATTCAACCTTAGTTGATTTTAGAGCTTTAGCTTTTTTTTGGCTTGAAGTGCTTCACCTCTTTTGAACCATTCAATATCATAATGATCAGTTGTGGTATGATTTGAGCTACCACAAGCTTCACATCTTTTGAAGGCATGTTGAGGATTTCTTGGATTGATCTCTCTTTCTAGAGAGATAATCCTGTTATGACCATTTTTGTCATGGTCATAACTTCCACATAATTTACATATAGGATAGTATAGACATTCATTAGATAAATGATCTATACATCCACAATGTATGCAAGGTGGAAAGAAGAATTTTGATGGTCTTGGGATTTTAGATCTTGATGAAAATTTACCTAGACTTTTGAGATGCTGAGACATGTTCATGGTGGAATTGTATTCAGCATGATCATAGGTTCTGTGATCAGCTTTCTTACATTTTTTACAAAATAGAACTTTATAACAATTTTTAGAGAGATGATTGTTTAAGCTACACAAATCACAACTCCTTTTAAATTGTGTTTTGTATTTGTTTTGAGGTGCATTTTGTGGTTGATTACTTCTGGAATAAGATGACTGATTCTTGCTAACTTATAATTTTAGATGATTAAGTTCTTTCATTACAATAGCTAAAAGAAGATCATCTTCAATTTTCACACTCTTTAGTTTACCAGTAGGAGTTGAGTGAACTTTTGAAGCTGAAGAGTTTTTGTAGCAGGAGATGAGGATAGTTCATTTAATATGACACCTTTTAAAGCTTCAGCTTTGAATGTGGATTTTGAGTTCAAGGATGATTTGATAGTCTTTGATCTAGAAATAGGTTCAGCACCATCCAACTTCTTCAGTAGAGGAAGAGGGGTGCTATAGACTAAAGATTCATCTGTTGAATCATAATCAGTCGCTGAAGAGTCAGTGACAGCACCTAAAGGATCAATTATGTCTCTTTGTGATTCAGCTGGGAGTATCCTACCAATATCATGATTTGGCAGAATAAAACCTTCAACTTTAGACAACCAGGGTCGTTCAACACCAGGTATGGTCACTTTTGTGTCATCAGCTAAAGATTTTATAAAGACTAGGTCATTTTGCCCTAAACTAGAGGGATCTTCAGTGAGTTGATCAACTCCTGGAATTATCTTCTTTTGAGAGTGGATTTGTTCACTGATACACTGATTTACTTTGTTTGAACTGTTAAGCCATGTTTTAGTGATTGCTTTTAGCTCTTTCAGTTCAGATCTTAAGTTTTATTCTCTTTGTGAATTTTAGTGTTTACATGCTGCATGATAAGAAAATCAAGTTTTACTTGTTTTAATACTTAAAGGTGTTCTTTGCATGTATTCAGTTCATGAACAAGATTTCTATGTTTTGACAAAAGATTACTCCTTTGTTCTTCAACATAATTTAGATCAGTACACAAATAATCTAGACATGCTTTTCTATCATAATTATCTTCTATTTCAAGAAGAGTGTGTACCTTTCTTATGGAGATCTTTACCCATTCATCATTTTTGGTACCTTCTTTGCTGACATCATCATTTTCTTCAGCTAGTGCCATAAGTACTTTCACTTCCACCATCTCATTGTCATCTGATGACACTTCTTCTTCATCCCATTCATAGGCTTCAGGGATAAGACCTTTGTTATTTATCATAGGAGCTTTAGAAGCTGAATCACTTGAAATTAAAAGAGCCAGTTTAGCCTTGACTTTGTTATATTTTTCTTCAATGTCTTTGGTAGGCCTTAGTTCTGGTTTGTGCTGAGGGGAACTAAGAGGTTTTGGTTGAAAGGGTGACTGATATGTGGAAACTGATGTTTTTAACCAACAATCTCTTGCAAAATAACCCTTCTTGCCAGATTTATGACATTCTGTTTGGTCAGTTGTTTTTATACTGCTAAACCTTTGAGTACCTTTCTTGAAGAATCTTTTAGATTTGACTAAAAGAGCTCTTGCTTGGTATTCTTCTTCTAGATCATTTAGATACTCATGAATGCTTCTTGTATCCTCTTCATCATCAGGACTATTTTGAAAGTCCTGGACAATAGAGGAAGAGAAGAAAGCAGTTGACAGAGGTGTTACAAAGACAAGAGATTTATTCTTTGAATTTGAAGGTATTATAGCATAATTGCAGGTCCATGACCCTACTTTCTTTCACATCAGAGGGGCCCTTATGATACAGTATTAGGTCATCTCATGTTGATTTAGCTGTTAAGCAGTCTATGACAGAATTCATTTGGTCATCTGGGAGAACAGACATGATGAGACTTTTGAGTTGCTAATCTAAGTTAGCAGCTTTTCTCTCATCTCCAGTCCATTGATTTTCTAGATTCCTTTGACCAGCTGTCATGGGGATAAAAGGACCATTTTTTATGATATTTTCGAATTGAGGTTCAATACCAATAATGTGGCACATAAACCTCTTTTTCCAATTGGTGAAATTTTCCACCTCTAGTATAAGAGCTGCATTTAACTGGCCACCCATGTATTCAACAGTCCATGGTACTTCTATTGCTTCCATTTAAGATGGATCTTGATTTTAAAAATCTTTGAGCCATTTTATATATCCTTTTAAAGGGGTTTTATAAACCATACGGCTCTGATACCACTTGTTGGTCCATTGGAATCTGATATAAAGTTTATCAAATTAAGCTAATCTGATTCCATGACAACGAAGTGAGTTTTAAACAAATATATATAAGCAATATAAAGAACAAGTTTAAAACACATAGAAGTACTTTTCAACGTACAGACTTTTATTAGAATCAAATAAAGAATCTATGACACACCTTACTTGCAGAATAGCAAGGTGGTTGAATGACAATTGAGGTGTTATCTCCTTTGAACTTATTCTCTAACCAAAGTTATGAGAATAAGAAAACAAACTTGTTATGACTAAACTGAAGCTTCAGCTTTCAGTAGTATGAGTCAGTTTGTTTGAGAGATAAATAAACTCTTCAATGTGTATCACATTAATTGGAAGAGATGGCATTTACTCTGGGAATCCCTTTCCTTTTATAGGCAAAGGGATTAGGGTTTACAACTTTTAACCTAGCTACATGGCAAGCATTAAATGGGTGGTTGAACTACCATTTAATGCACGTTTGCTTTCTAGTACCAGGTATAGTACTTTAAGGAAAGTTGATGTACTTCTATACCAACTTTAGAAGTAACATTTCTCAAGGAGATTGCTTTATTCCTTTTTACATAAAGCAATCTTTTTCCTGCCTTGTAAACCTTCTAGAAGTGAAACAACATGTTTCAGCTTTTGTTAAGGAGATAGACAACATTCAGCTTGGAATTATCAGCCAAGCGGAACTGAAGCTCCAACCAAGAGTCCCTCTTTAGTTTCTGTACCGCTACATACACTGAAGTGAAGATACTTCCCAATCTTCTAAAGACTTGAAGAGCTGACACTGAAGAAACTTCAGCGAGTTTGAGAAACACTTAGGGGATTTTATGTTTAAATCTACAAAAAGACTAAAGGGCTTAAGAACTGAACCCAACAGTAACACTATTGATACCCTTACATTTTAACTTAAGTTTGTATAATAGGAAAAACCATAAAAGTATAAGATTAATCTTATTGGAATACCACATTTTATGGTATGTACAACAAGGGTAATCAAACTATATATTGATACTGTTTTGATTCATGATGACCTTAACTTATTTAAATCTTAAAAGAGAACAAGGTTAGATAATTGAGTATGTCGTGGATATACCCAATAGACTCCAATCGAGAAGGTTAATTAACATAAAATGAGATGAATCTCATTATGTCTTGATTAAAGTTCTAAATTTGGTAAAATCTCTTGGAGATTATTATTGATAAATGCCAAGAACTGTTAAGTGTATTTTGTTGGATACCTAAAGGAAACGATATGATACCATTTCTATAACCCACACGAGAACAAAGTTTCTGTTACTCATCAATGCTGAGTTATTTGATAATAGTCTCAAATATACAAGAAGCGGGTGGGAGTCTCACTTTGCTAAAGCAAGTGGGAGTATTATAGGTCTTGAATTAGTTCAAGAAGAAGATACATAAACCTTCTAAACGCACTAGCGAATGTCATACTAAGGCTAAACATGGAAATGATAAACCTTAGAATGATGTTACTCATATTCATAGATCCGCATGGATACCTCATGATATGTTTCTATATCAATGGTGAGGATTATGAGTTAGAGGGTCTTTATGAACCTGCTAACCATAGAGATCCATTATTAGATCTTGGATTTAATGAATGACTCAAAGACTATGAATGAAGAGATGTTGTCCTAAAGGAGATAATCATATTCTTAGAATTTATTTTATCTTTAACCTGTCGGTTTAATGATGAGGTTTAAATGAGTTTCTTTTAAAGAAGACTCATAAGGACAATGTTGTATACATATTTACTGTGCGTCAAATGATATAAGTATTTACTCGTAATCAAGTAATTGACTATGATTAAAACTTCCTCATTTACAAATTTTAAATATATAAAGATGATTGAATTGTCATACTTGTTTTCTTGGAAGGAAATATGACAAATTGGATTTCAAATTGATTACCTTACGAGGACGATATGTAATCAAATAAGGTTTTGTGAATCCAATAAATCTTTAGAAAGTATACTAAAATGCTAGAATCCAAGTATGGATTAAAAGCATGCATCTAATGAGCATAATCTTAAGTTTAATTGTTAAATAAATCACTTGTTGGATTTGATTTTTAATTATAAATAAGGTATCTCATGAGTATATCTCAAAGCTAGTTGGAATAAATTTGTTTTTACTTTTCTAAAATAGATTAAGGTATTGAACATAATTAGAAACAATTTATAAATATAAGTAAGATTTTATCTCTTAGATTGAAATAAAGTTTCTTGTAAGTATTTTAGAAGATGAAACATGTAACCTTGGAATGATATGTTTGATACGTTAAACATATATGGTTAATTTAGTCCGAGTACAATAGGAAATATCATTGAGTGAAACTCGAATGATGTATCTCACTTGATGAGATTGAATACATGGATGAAAACCTTAAGTTCCACTAAAGGATTCATTATGTACATCATATTTTGTATGGGTGATTTGACAACATTGGAATCTAATTGAAAGATATTAGAAGGAACATTCAGATTAATGTTTAAATTAGGAATATATTCCTAGAATTAATAATGAAGATTCTATGGATATACATTATGGTAATCATAGTGAGATCATTATAATCAACAAACCTTGGGTTTGTATGATATCCAAACATTATTAAAGAAGTGTTCAGAATTTACGATAGGTTAGCAAAGTGTTGTTGGTATACACTAGTGCTAGTTTTAATTGAGATGATACTCAATATTTGTAGAAGCAAGCTTTCATCTTATATGATAACATTCCTGGCTACATATGCTTGGTTTAAAAGCATAGTTGCATAATACTATATTAAAAGAATAAGAATGTTTTATAGTTTGGAAAACTATTGAGATGACTGTTGCCATTAGGATGTTTGGTGTATGTCATACATCTTATGAAATGTAATGTGACTAGACTCATATAAGTTATACTTATAAGTGAGTGCACACTTACAAAATAACAATCATCATACTTATTCAAAGTACTTCACTATTTGTGAATTTTTGAAATTAGTATTCTTAAAGTCCCATAAGATCATGACCTAATTGATTTGTTCTTGGAACCTATGCCTTACCACTAATTGTGATTGTTGTGGATAAGACATTAGTACTTAACTAGGATCATCATGCACTGGTCTTATTTAGTATTTGGATAATAGAACTGTAAGCAGTTGTATTAAACAATGAATTGACATACGTGGTATGATCGTTTTCATTTATACTAATGTGTTCTATAATAAATTTATGTATTCTATACTATCTCCATTGTCAGTTAACAATATGGGAATATTGTTGAGATAAGACAAATGTGAGTGTTTTCTTATATTCTAGAGAACATGTAAAGATGATTCTGCCAACTTCACATGTTATTCCATGAGGTTGAATATTGGATACCCCACCTGTGTAGATCACTTTATGGATCGACGTCATTAGGTGCATTACACACATGGTGAAAGTTATGTTTATTCTCAAACTTAAGATGCAAGCAGGCTTTGCATGTATTGATAGCATTTCTTGATTATAAGCCTACCACTAGTCTGTTAAAAGGTAGTTATAAGGGCTATTTTCATAAGTGTTTAGAAGTACATGACAGACACTTGTAGTTAAAATAGAATATGTTCCTCCACGTGTTTGGGAGTTAGATATTTACTGGGCCCCTCGTTGGGTTGATCAGATGTTTGCATGGCCGCGCCCAAAGTGTAGTTAATATGATTTTTTTACATTTGGTAATGATGATTAATACAGATGCGAGAAATAGAATCGTTAAACTATGGATGACTATTGATCCATGTCCATATTTAACATGTATCTAAAACAAAAGGATAGGACTAACTGAAACCATTAAAGGCTGAGTTGTTTACCAAACCTATATACTCAGGTATTTTTTGGATCATTGATGATGTTGCTAGACTATTCGTCAATGTTAGTATGTCATATTCTATAACCATGACATTCGCAAGTGGGAGCTATTGGATTGTGCTCCTGTCATACGAATATTTATACGGCTAGAAATACGTGAGCCTATGGGGTCGCACACGTATACACATAGATATCACTTTATTGGTATATATATAATAATATAAGTGTATATTTATTAATACTCGATTAATGTATATAATAATATATGTGTATATTTATTATGTATATTAATATTCCAACGATAGAATATTAACGGTCGTTAATTAGTTCATTTATGAATAATTAACTATAAGGCTTTTTAATTAATGAGTAATTAAATGTAATTAACCATAAATAAAGGAAAAATCAAAAAGTCAACATCGAGGGTGTTGAGGGAGTTAGACGACCGGATCTAGGATCCCATAGGGATTGGATTGGGCTTGTGAGCTATCTTTTCCTCTAAGTTATGTATTTTTGGTAAACTCTAAAATCATCTACTATATAAGGAGGATTCCCTAGCTCATAATTTTCATCCCTTCTCCTCCTCTTCTCCAAGTAGGATCAAACCAAACAAAACCCTTAGGGAAAAATTATTTGTTCGACTACTTGACGTATTCTTGAGCTTTGGTTCACAGAACTAGCATTCGGGTGGTATTGGTCGACGTGTAGTTTATGATATGCGTAGAGGTTACTTACTTCAGTAACTCGAAGGGTTCTCGGTTTTGCATGCATTACACACATGTGTGTACTCGAATAAATCTCTGGTTCTTTACGTAGCTTGGTTGCTATTTGATATTTTTCTGTTTATGTTTTATGTTAATTATAAGTGCTATATGAGTTTTATTCTGCTACGTAGCTCGTTTAATATTCATGTAATATTAGGTTATTTAGATAACGATTTCCAACATAATCTTCATGTAAAAGACTAACTTTTGTTTCCCATGCTTATTTTGAACAACATCACCCGGTACACACACTCTTGTTAAGCATGCCCAAGATAAATCACATCTTAGTTTGTCCCTAAGTCTTATTATAATGTTTAAGTCATACCTTGTTTAGCTTAATAGGAGTAGAGGACTTATCACTTATTCATAAAGCTAAAAATCACACACAAACTCTCTTTTTTTCCTTTATAATCAGCCAAGAACCACCATCATCAAGAACTTGGAGTTTTGATTTTCTAAGCAAGGATTTGCAAGTGTTTAAGGGTTTAGGTTAATATCAAACAAAAGGGGTTTAAATAGGATTAGTCTTGTGTTCATTTCATCATCACCATCACACAAGGTTCATACATATTTCTTATACTTTCATTTTACTTATTTACATATAAACATCTAAATTATCTAGTTAAATCACCACTTAGTTTACATTTTTATCAAGATACAAGAAAAACCCAGATTTATACATAAATAAGCAAATACATACACATAGTGAAAATGATTTACAAATACGTTAGGATGTGAGAAAATAGTTACTATGGTATATTACAAGGATTGGTTAATTTATTTAACTAGTTTTTAATTTAATCATTTATAAACTTGTTTATATAGTTTTACAATTTATTTGTTGTTCTTGGCATTTTAATTATATAAATGAAGTGAAATAGATGGACTAAATTTAGTGGATATTATTTATACAAAGGATGTTGTAGTGGTAAAATTAGTGGACTTGTAGTGTTAAAAATGTAGTAAAAATCATAAACTGAAAACATATATATACTTTTATGAATAGTTGGCATTTTCTGTTTTGACACGGACTTCGAGGCAATGTAAAATCTTAAAAATATAAAGAACATGAAAAACGGAGTTAAAACAAAGAAGATATGAATTTTTGAAGATTCCGGCAACTATACATAAAATGACAGCTTTTATAAAAATATACATTCTGATTAGTTTTCATTTCGTGATTTTAAGGGTTTTCGGAACTGAACCGGCTTAAGTATAAACTAAAATGTTGCCCGGAATGATGTTTTACTATTTAAATCAAGTTTCTAAGTCTAAAAGTGTATTAAAAGTGAGATAATCATCCTTAAAACTAGATAACTTTTATATAAAATTTCATGCACACTTTTTATAAAGCATAAATGCTTATTGGAATTTAATATTGTGTTTACGAGTGTTTTCGGGTCTGTTTGGACTATAAAAACCTTAAGAAATAACATTGTAACATTTATATAATACTAGTTTATTGACCCGTGAAATTCACGGGGCCTTAAGAAATCATGAAAGTGTTTTTATAAGAGATCTATTTGTGGTATTATGTAAACAAAATACATGTTAGCCCCGTGAATAGAAAATATTAATGCTAACTTACGATACATATAAATTATTAAAATGCTATAAAAGATATTTAAATTTTTATGGAATATAAATCTGAGAATATATCACGTTGAAAAAAAGTAAAATAATCTAATAACAACATAAAAAATGACATTTAATTCACGGGGTCTTAGAAACCGTTGACAACATTTATATAATAGATCGATTTGTGATATTATGTAAATAATTTACTTTAGATGTATGAATAGTGACCAAACCGAACTTTTCAATTTTTGAAAAACAAATAACCGAACCATCGTTTTTAGTTTCGGTAGGTTATTTTGGTTTCGTTTTTTTTGTGTTTGGTTTAGGTTTTTTTGGTTTTTCTGCTCACCCTTAACTTTTATACTAAAACAAAATACTTTTATATAAGGTTCTTTGTATGTGATAATAAATTTGTTTTGACAAAACTTGTATACAAAATAAATATACACAAAGTTGTGTAAAAGAATATTTTAATATCACATATAAATAATATCTAAATTTTTATACACTAAAACACACATATTTTTTCTTCCGTAGTCATTCCCATTGTGAAACACGAGACATGCACCCTTGATATACCAAAACCACCGCCGGCCTTAATCATCTCTCCGCAACTTGTGTTCTACATATCTTGTATGTTTTTTTTCTTAAAATCTTTGATTTGTTTCTTATTCAAAATCGATTTAGATCTAAACAGAACTGTGTAAGTTTTTTTGTGTTTATCATGTTATTGATTGTTAAATCATTATAGGCATAAACCCTAAGTTATGAATCTTTATTTTTATAGTATTTGTTAGATTGAAACTTTATTTTTATGTTGTAAATGATATAAAATGGTAGGTTGTTTGTGATCAAATGATAGGCCGTTGTATAGTATTTTTTTTGTTAAAGTCTCACAAGAAATAGTCTCTTCATTGTAATTATGTAGACTTTATAGTTTAGGTTATGATTTATAAAGTTTGTTAAGATTAGATGTTTGGTAACATAAGATGTA